>JACEVL010000045.1:1070000-1090000 GCA_020284085.1 Aporrectodea caliginosa | reverse complement strand
AATTCAAAATTCTTAATAACATTTACTTTATGTGTGTGTCTGTAACTGATTTAACATTGGATTTGTTAGTGAAAGTGAAAGTAGGTCAAGCGCTAGTTAGTTAGTACTAGTTAGTCATTCATTCATGTCGAACATTTATATAGCGCACCTTCACGAAACTACTCACTCAGAGGCGGTCCAAGCTCCAGCACGGCTAAAGGAACAGTCTTAAGGTGAGCAAACAACAGAAGAGAGAAGGTCATGGGAAAGAGGTGAAGCTCCAGAGGGAGGCCATTCCAGGTCGAGGGCTCACCACCGAGAAAATTCGATTCTACCTAGTGGAGGTACGGGCAAAAGGGGCAAGGGGAGGGATCGAGAGCCCTATAGCACTAAGGACAGGGCAACAGAGCTCGCGAAGATAGGTAGGAACGATGCCGTCAATAGCGCCAGACAATAGGCCAGCGTAGCTGTCCTATACGCCCCTCTTGTGGACATGTGCTCCGCCCTCGGGCCTATGGCTTCTCTATTCCGGATAAAGATAATCGTAACTTCATTCCTAGAGTGCTATATAAAGACATATTCTGAACAAATCACTTAAACTTAAATTAAACGATATCTAGAAAGGACAAGGTGACATACAAATGAACACATATATAAATATATGACTAACTAATGTAACAAGCTGCGTTCTGTCAGCCTGGGGTTCGGAATAAACGAAAATTGATCGATTGAATACGCTGCTCAGAGGGAAGCCAGTGGAGAACTTCACGCATGAAGGCTATCTAGAGACATGGTCAAATTTGGGTATACGGCCGATAAGGCGGGCAGCAGAACGCAAGATCCGATCCAAGCACCTCAGCAGGGAGGCCAGCATAGAGCGAGCAACAGTAGTCAAGTCTAGTTGTGACGAAGGCATGGATAAGGGTGGAGGTAGCAGAAGCAGTGAGTGAGCGAGCGATAGTGCCGAGCTGGTGCCATTGGTAGGAGCAGTCACGGGTGGGGTGTTAGCAGTTACATGTACAGACTGTACAGAAAAACTGAATGTTTTTGTAGGTAATATTCGTGGCTGTTGTGTGCTTGTCTTTATGATTCAGCAAAGAGGAAGCACTGTTGCATAGTATTACAGTCTCTTCCCAGTTGAAAGGACTTGAGTAAGTAAGTAAGTATATCCTTAATTGCACGAATTGCTAACTGCATTTTGGTTTACATGTACAATGGCCTATAATCACAAATATTACAGTTGAGATATTACTGTCTTCCCTCCTCTCGGGAGGAGGAAAGACAGGGCTGGATACGCGATGGGATCATCCAATCACGGGATCATGTGAATGAAATTCTGGCCCCAGTACCTTTTACTAAAAGTCGGCGCCTATGACGGAGAAATCACCCTAACGAACACATTTATGAAACTGAGTACTTTGACTTTCATTCATTCATTTATTTCGAAGGTTTAAATAGCGCCCTTCACGGTTACTACTCAGGAGCGCTCCCGACCCAACCCCGGCTGAAAATGATGGTCTTAACCCGTTCACTACCTTGAGCGCCGGATATATCCGGCGACCAAAAATAATTATAATACCTTGCGCGCCGGATTAATCCGGCGGCATAACATGGACTCTCTTATAACGTTGGTCTATCGATTTTTCAATAGCAAGTACTGGGAATATTATTTAGAGGTGGGATAGACCTACTAGCGCGTGAGTTTACATCTATAATCTCCGCAAGGTGGCGCACTAGTAGTGAACAAAGCCAGCCGATGATAACCTACTATGACGTATTACGTGTATTCTGAAACTGTGTGTTTATTTTCTTGTCTGTGTAAAACTGAATGCGTTTAGAAATAATAATTTTTAGAAAATTACATAAATATCGGAAACCATGTCACATAAGAGAAAAAATTTACACTTTGAAAGAAGTGGTGGATCACTTTGCCAATTTAGAAAGCAACATTCTTGACATTCCAACATGATGTCGCCGCAAGTCTGCTATTTCCTGGTGATGATGTAGGTCCACTGAGAGCTGACAAAAATGAAGCCCTAATGCGACTTACAGAGCGACATTATCCTGATGTCCTGGTCCCAACTGCCACCTGGACAAAACCACAAGCGAGATATCGTGTGTGTTCCAAGAAAGGTGTTCGAAAGATATCAAAACCATTTGTCCATCATGTCCAAGCAAACGTGGTCTTTGTTCAGTTCCATGTTTCAAACTGTGGCATACTCAATTGCACTATTGGAAGTATTTTTTTGGATATTCCAGAAGGTTACTTTTGTGACATTTGAAAAGGGTTTCCAATGTAACTTTGAACTGTCTGACAAATAGTAAACTTGATGACAATGATAAAAACTTATTTTTGAATCACAAATTTTATGAAATTGTTCATAATAATACAAAATTCTTTGCACATTTCTCCAAAAACAATGGCTTTGAAGTGCTCGTTTAATTTAATTTACTTTTACTTAGCAACTACTCTTGATGTTTTAACCAAAACTATGAAAAAATATAAAAATGTTTTTTCGCTCAATTTCATCCGGTATTTCAATTTTTTAACGGTTGGTACTGAAAGGGTGCAACGGTAAAACGCATCTGAGTGAACCCGAGGCATAAGGCGTAATGTTAATGGGAGCCCATTCCAAACCATGGGGCCAGCAGCAGAGAAGGCGCGATGCTGTCTAAAAGCAGTTCGCGCACGGGGAACAAGAAGTTCACCATGTGTGGAGGAGCGGAGAGTGCTACGTCCCTGCACATCCAGAGTAGAGCGACAGAGCTCTTGTAAATACACACTGTACACAGGATGGAACTTAAGAGGCGCCGCGACTTGCTTTAAAACGACTGGGCATCTCGTCTTCCAACCAACAGTAACCTACTCCTGCCATCATGTCCACTTGCAACCCATATATGACCCATATTCCCATATAGAGCCCATATTTGCTGTGGTTGGTCCCTCTACTTGGAATGACCTTCCCCCTCATTAAGGGCTAAACTAATGACTAGTTTTTCCTCTTTGGTGTCTCGTTCTTTAAAGACGTTTCCCATTTTCGTGCTGAGAGCGCATCTGAATAGTTATTCATAATATAAATCTTTAGAGTCCATATGGTTCTCATCTAATACCCGTGGAACTGCTGGCAGGGGAAAAGTGAGGCTACCCGCCCATATATGACAAGGCCATGGCTATCATATTAAGGATATGAGCCTAAGGGAGTAGGCCCTATTCTTCTTTTTCGTCTTCTTTTTCCGTAATCGTAATCTCCAAACTTCTAAAGCGCCACTCAAAAGCCAGGCGCAGGGCACCAGCTTATTGACGAGCGCTGCGTCTATAGTTAGTTCTTAGTCTTCATCCTCCTCCATCACTTATAGTAACCAATATCCATCCAATGCTGCACATCATAGACCTGCTGTGGAAAAACCTATGGGATTTTTAGGGATCACGGTTGAAAACCTTAACTACCTACAGCTGCACATGCACTGTGATTATATCGACTCCTGTTTCACATGTCTCCTGGTCTAGTATTCGCAAACGACAAATCTGTTCGCTTTGATCCTCAACGCAGCACTGTCTCCATCTAGCGAATAATTAATGCTAATCCATCGCCAGGTTATAGGCCTATCAGTAAATTTTTAATCGACGTTAGCTTCGGTTATTTTCCCAGTTTTCGACGCGTGTTGCCTTGTTTAATGAATAATTTACAAAATTATATGAACATTTTGTTATTGGTTTAATAATTTTAATCGATGTTATTTTAAATCACACATTATTCCCAACAAGCAATGCGAACTTGATCCTATTCCCACCTCTCTTCTAAAAGACTGTGCTTCTGTTCTCGTTCCTGTAATCACCAAAATCATCAATCTCTCGCTCTCCACTGGTAACTTCCCTATGGTTTTCAAGCACTCTCTCGTCTCTCCCCTTCTCAAAAAGCAAATCTTGACAAGGAAAACCTATCTAACTACCGTCCCATCTCAAATCTTTCCTTTCTATCAAAATTAACTGAACGAATTGTCCTTACCCGGCTCAACGACTACCTCTCTTCAAACTCACTGCTCAACCCCCACCAATCTGGCTTCACTAAACACCACTCCACAGAAACTCTACTCGTCGCTCTCTACAATAAACTGGTCTCTGCCGTCAGCCATCAGCAAGTCTCCTGCCTCTGTCTCCTCGACATCTCTGCCGCATTCGACACCATTGACCACAGCCTCCTTCTTCATCGACTGTCATCTTGGTTTGGCGTCTCTGGCACTGCTCTACAATGGTTTCAGTCCTACTTGTCTTCCCGATCCTTCTCTGTTAAAGCCTCCAGCCACTGCTCGCAACCACTCCCACTTTCTTGTGGTGTCCCTCAAGGCTCCGTCCTGGGTCCACTGCTTTTCATTCTGTATACCACACCATTAAGCCATCTCATACAGTCCTCCTCTGGTGACCACCATCTCTACGCAGACGACACCCAACTCTACATATCTTTCTCCCCAAGCTCTTTTTCCACCTCCATTGCCACACTACTCAATGTGGTTAACCTAGTCTCTCAATGGATGTCGTCCAACCTGCTCTGCCTCAACCCTTCGAAAACAGAATTCATCATCCTCGGCCTTCCTGACCAAATCAAGAAAATCCCTGACCCTTCAATACACCTATCCACTAACTCTTCATCTCTTACCTTCACCTCCAATGCCCCTGTCCGCAATCTTGGTGTAACCTTTGATCCACATCTCCTTCTCTAACCACATATACAACCTCTCGCGCTCCTGCTTCATGCACATTTCGTGACCTCCGCCGCATCCGACCCATGCTCGACTTCAAAACTGCCTCCACCATTGCTACCTCCATTGTCCACTCAAAGCTCGACAATTGCAATTCCCTCTTTCTCAACATTGAATCTACCCAACTAAAGCGTCTGCAGCTCATCCAAAACTCATTAGCCAGGGCCGTCACCAGAACGCCCAAGCATCATCATATCACTCCCATCCTCAAGTCACTCCATTGGTTAAAAATCCCAGAGCGAATTCACTTCAAAGTCCTATCACTAACCTACAACTCTCTACAACACTCTCAGCCCAGATATCTTCGCGACCTCTTCACCATCCAGCCAACCCGCTCTACCAGATCTTCCTCCATTCTCACTCTCTCTCGACCTCCTGTCACTACTCATCTCAAGTTCTCCAACCGAGCAATATCCAACACTGCACCACGTCTCTGGAACGACCTACCTCCTGAATTCCGCACTTATTCGGTTCCCCAACCATCATCTCCAATCACCCACCATCATCCGCATCAGGCTCCTCTATCCATCACCGCCAAGGTTTTCCACTCGAAACTAAAGTCTCTCCTCTTCAAGAACTCTTACCCCGACTCAACTGATCATCTACCTTCAAACTCTCGACCTAAACGACACCCACCTTAGCAGCTACTCTGACACCTCTGATCCTCTGGAAACCGGACTCGGACCTCCTCGGACTACTCTTTTCGGACAACCCTTCTGACTAGACGCAGCGCTCGTGAATAAGCTGGTGCCCTGCGCTTGGCTTTCGAGTGGCGCTTTAGAAGTTTGGAGATTACGATTACGATTACGATTACGATTCGGTCGTTTGATCTTTATTTCACATATATGTGAACGGTTGGCTAACTCACTTCGAAGAAATCTTCAATAGTTCCTACCCTAATCCACTGATCCTCCGTATGTCCCTTGTATGCGTACTGCTGCAGCTCAGTCCAGAAGCTTTGCCCACCAGTTGGAATCGCTTTTCTCAGGAATGCTACTCGAGGTACTCACTTTGTTCCTTACAGTTTCCCAAGAGCCTGAAGCCCGTATTTTTCGACAGTAATTTCACTGGTTCGGATCGGGAGCGCCGCTGACGAGCTTTTTCTTGAAGTGGCGCTTTCGAAATGTCAGGTTACAGATACAATTACAATTACAGTCTTATAGTTGTTGGGTGGTTCTACAGGTGGAAATCAATCTGCATGACATAGTCTGTTATAGGGCGCCGTAGAAAATTTGTCATCCAACAATTTCTCTGGTAAATTGAACGATATCAACTTTTGCCGTAAACTCCAACAAATACAAAAACTTGATGCATTATGTTTCTATTGAATCGTTGCGTAAACATTTCTAATTTTAGTTGATATCGAGATAACTGGACGCTACTTCTGCTGCTGAAGATGATGATGATGGTGAAGAATCTATTTGGAGTCAACATGATGGTTTTCGTATTTCTTCTTTCGTTGTTAGTACCAATATAGTTCACTTTATAGAAAACGAATTGTCGGAGGCAGAGGTTAAAGTTGAAGGAGTTGTATATGAGAGTTGTTATAGACCTTTCCTGCAGAAAGGTGCTGGAATATATAAGTCAGCACAGCACGTTTTCACGCAATTATTAAGCAAATGAGGAATTATTGTTTACACAGTCATTCACTTGATATCGGCTAATGAGGTGAATTTAACAAATTCCTATTTTTACGATTTCCGTAAAAAAGTCATAGCCTAATTGTTACAATATCCGGGAAAGATTTCACGGAGTTATTCTGAAACCTTAATTCTGACAATTAAAACTGACATTGAATCAGACTGCGACTTCTCGACAATCCAGAAGGTTGCAGAGCGGAATGACAAGTAAGATGATGATAATGATTATTCCTCAGATATGTTGACGACCGCTTTTAGATTAACATTTTAGCTACTTTGTTATTTTGACGATATCTCACAAATTTTTTACGACTTCTTTAGAATATTCGAGATTTTTTTATATATTTCGATCATTTTGGGATACGGAGTAGCCTATTACGGAATAGAGCCAGTTTTTACCACTGACGATAAGCTTATACTATTTATAAAAGAATTGAGGAACTACTAATGTAAGATGTAGATGTAACGTTACTTAATTTTAAATCGGTCAATAAATTGAATGTAGGAAATGTCTATTTTCCGATTATCATAAAAAATAAAAAATTTGCAAAAAATATTGAACGTCATGGTTTCCATGATAAAGACTCCACGGAATTTTTCTGAAAACTTAATATTTAAAATGATAATATTGAAATTTCCAATGTCTTTACACTGTTTTCGCTCAGCACGAGCTTATCACGCAATCGTTAGGCCTACATTACAGATTCAGGCACTACCGAAGTGATCATTGTGCGCGCCGCGCAGTAAGTCGACTTTGTCAATGGGCTGTTAGAGAAGAGGTGCAGCGGGGGTATAGTGAGTGAGCTATAATTTTTAGTCTACATTAGTCTTTATGTGCTATATAAAGGTTGTTTTTATTATATAGTTTAAAAAAAGCTAATACGCTCGAGTTCGTTGATGTTACCGGCGTGTCTTATACACCTGTTAACGTCGTGGACGCCAAACAATTGGAGATCGTGCTGGATAATAAGATCAATCAAGCTAAAGGTAAAAGTCAGTACTTTTACATAGGAATAACTAGTAAGCCTAACAAAGCAACAACGAGAGCTAGTAATCCTAAACCTAAGCCTAATGAAGAAGTAACAACGATACAGGCGCTGTGTAAGCGTCAGGGAAAACCAAGTGAAAAGCTTGTAGAATCAACAGCAAAGAGTTGCGGTAGCCTAAGCTACCACGAAAGAGACATAAAATCAGATAAGTGTGATTTAAAACTCACTGAGGTTTTCTATGCCGATGACTTCATACAAGGGTTTGAAGTCATTGAGAAGAGTCTCATCGCAAACTATTACAACGATTGCGCGGTACATCCAAATTGTCTGAATAGAATGCCAGGAAATGATGGAGGTAACAAAGAAAAGTATGGAATCGTATATTTACGCATATACAAAGAGAAGCCACAATCAACTAACAGTGATGCTCAAGGGTCAAGGAAGAAGATAAAGACTAATAATTATTAATTGAATGGACCTTAACGTTAATGACCGTGCTGCTGCTGTCAATCTACATTGGTCCAAACATTTCAGACATAAACTTAATTCTACAAGTTACATAATACTTTTGTTGAATTATACCGAATGTCGAGCAAATTTAAACAGAGGAAATCCCTATGAGAAGACTAGCGCATTCACTACGCCTATGGTTACGACTTTATTTTGCCTGCGACATCTATTGTCAAGTTTCGCAGAGGCCTCAGAGGAAGATCAGCGAACCAGTCACCCATCTCCTGAAGTAGCCTACACGACGACCAATGACATACACTGCGTTGCTGAGATAATGGGAGATCAGTGAGCGATTGCAAAAGAACTGACGCTAGGTGTCGCAAGCATGTAAAGTAGGTGGATGCGTCATCTGTGTCAATTCTACAAAGTCCCCCTTAATTGTGCTATGGTGATTCGTTACATGAAGTGTTTGTTTGAAACCTTTAACTGATTACTGATATTGACGTGAACTATCACATAATTTTGTTTAACTGTCATTAATCTTTATATTTAACATGAATTTTAAACTGTAACTGGTGATTTTTGTGATATTTACTTATATTATTCCGAAAACATTGAACTGTCAAAATTCCTGCATAGGCCTAATGCTTTCTGATTAAGAAGAATTTATTATCTTCACGAGTCGTTGTTTCTCGTGATGCAAGCCTTTTGCTAGAATTATCATATACAAATAATTATATGTACAATATTAGGAATTAATATAAACAACTTCCTTCTTGACCCCTTTGGATCTTGGCCTGGAACCAATTTAGACCCCATCTGCCTATCGATCTTGTTTCGTCTAAGCGCACCTGAATTATCTGGTTTCTGCGACTCCACTGTTTTGGACGCTGAAGAAATCGCCATATTAAAATTACGATGACGAACTACTCATCACAATAGGTAACACATGACGAGATTAATAGTAAGTAAGTAAGTACGTGCTTTATTGAACCGCCTGCAAACGCACTGCGGGAACATCGGATAGAGCATTAAATCACACAAAAATCATAAAATACAATAAAACAGACATCTATGGATCTATGAGAGTAAGGTTACAGTAAGAAGAAAGATCAGCAATAAGAAATAATTATATGCATAGATAGCTCAGTTCACGGAGTTCAATTCTTCGTTAGCGCCACCTACCGACCAACTCTGTATAGTAAAAACTATGCATCTAAGACTCATCAAATTGTATAACATTTGTCCAGCTAACAATCTAATAATCAAGTTCAGTCTTACTCATTTCTTCTGGCAACAGGAAAATTTAATGATTCTTGTAGGCTAGTAGATGTAGGTCCTATAATAGTTGTGTTTTAATTTCTTGTGTAGTTTAATATCTTTGGAGAGCGCTCGTGAATAAGTTGCATGTGCTTTGTGCTTAGTTTTAGAGTAGCGCTCTAAACATTTAGAGTTTACAATTACGACTACAATCCCTTCTAGCATTCTTGCTTCGTTCAGTGGCCGTCTCCTTAGTAATTCTGCAACAGATAAGAAGAAGTATGTCGGGTACACGAGATTTCTCGTTCATTGAATCATCTTTCAAGGCCCGAGTTTGACTGAGAGTTAATTTGAGTGACAGATATTCCTCTTTGAAATAGAAATGAAGAAGTTTTAGTTATCTTTAGCCTATGCGTGTGTGTGCGTGTTTGCGCGTGAGTGTGTGTGTGTGCGTGGTTGGCTAACTAGTTAAAAAATAATATTGCGCCAATCCAGTCTATCCGCCACCTTCCAGTTTCCCTCACCCTGTAAGCAAGACTCTTACTGACGCACCGCGTACACAAAAACAGTGTCGGGCTCTTAGGCATTCTTTGTGGCTGGTTCAAAGCTCTGAAATTCACAGTTTTTGTGCGTTCTGTCAGTGCTCCAATGTCACTAAGAACTTGACTTAAAACTCGTCCGTTTCAGACGACAAACTCAGTGTGGCTCATTTGGCTCCTGGTTATTCCGACTGATCGGATCTCAACCTATAGCTTCTCTAACGTATTATGACTTACTTCAATTTTTCACTTGAAGCGATCATCGCTTTATGCATTGTAATAACGGAGCCACAGAAGACACTAGATTAGATTAGATTAGAAACAAAATTCACGGTTACAGCACCTCTGTGTAATCTCTTCTGGCAACCGGATTAATTTCTTCATATACGACATCTCTGGACAATCCCTCGGACTTGACGCAGCACTCGTGTCTAAACAGGTGCCTTGAGCTTAGCCTGTATAACGCCATAATAGGTTTAGATTTTAAGATGGCGGTCAAACAGCTAGATCGTGATTGTAGTGTAGGACCTTCACTCTGATAACACAGAAGTCAAATAACTCGAAGCTGTGTCTATACACGAATGAAGATGAGCCGCACTTGAGTCTGACTTGAAAGACTACACTCTACCGTAAGTGGCGGCAGAAGTCGTTACCAATGCTGTCTAGCCTGTCTCTACTTTGTCCCTCTCCGGCTCTGCCTTTTTTGCTCTGTCTATCCCTATGCATAATCTTATCAGTCTCCGTCTGTCTTTCTGTCATGAACATCTGATAGTAAAGCTTTTAACTCTCTCTCTCTGTCTGTCTGTCTGTCTGTCTGTCTGTCAGTCTGTCTATCTCTCTCTCTCGTTATATGTCTCTTTTCGCATGGCTCTCTGCCCATCTCTTAGTTTCATTGTTTCTATATCCATATCTGTCTCTCTATGTTCTGTCAACAGCTGTCTCTGCCTGTGTGTCTCTGTATCTGTCCGTTTATCTGTGTCTGTCTGTGCATCTGTCTGTGCGTCTGTCTGTATCTATGCCATTTAGTGTCTCGCTATGACCCCTTGTAGGCCTGAATGTGATCTTCTCTGCTCGTAATTCTTGAACAAGACAGAACGTGTTGAATCCAGGTTAGACATGCTCGCTGTTTGCTCTATATAAAGTCGCAGCATGACCAATCCCTTTGCAGTTGATCGACGCATCTACAGAGAGCTGTTGCTTTTGCTGAAGAAGAAACGGAATCATGAGCAAGGTTGAGTTTTCTTCTCTACTCGCTATTCAATTTGCTTCAAGAATCCCTTAATAATTCCAGACGATTGCCTAACGCGAATTCTTGCTAGCACTCTAGGATAATATAGGACCCATATTCCCACATGGGACCCGTATAGAGCCCATACATGTAATGCCCATGGCAGTGCCGAAGGGTAACATACTGATATCTGGACCTGCTACGTCTTGGTTTGGCGTGCCATCAGTTGAAGCCTCGTGGTTATGGTAATTGCAAATTTATGAGGCGCCACTTCAAGCAAGATCGTATGCTCTGTATAGTCTAGAATTATGTTTTTATATTACAAAATGTAGAACATAATCAGCTACGAAGTTCTTTGACAACAAAATCGAGTTTGCCATTTAAAGCAGAACCAAATATCAAAGAGAACAGAAAGACGTCGAGTTTAGTTTTTAACTTAGGGATCTGTGTTAGACAGAGCGACGCAGAGTTAAGTATTATCAACCTGCCCCACTGTATTATACAAATGTGCAATTTAAAAAATAGGCCTAACCGAGATAAAGATGAAAGGAGCAAGGGCAGAACCCTGAGGAACACCGGAACACAAGCCACAAGATAAGAAGGAGGTGAATTTATTGCAACTTGTTGGAAACGATTATTAAGATACGAAGACCTACACGGAGTAGAACAGAACCTGAAAATCCAAACGCTGTATAAAATTGAGAAAACAAAATACCAAGGTCGATAGAATGGAGCAGTCAAATGAAGAAATTTAAGAAGAGGTACTTTGCCGAAATCCATTCAATGAAACAAGTTGTTAAGTGTGCCAGTGAGAACAGCCTCACTTGAATGACGTTTCGATAAGCACTTTGAAAGGGATCAAAAGTCGGAGATGATATTACATGCCTCTTGTGGCGTACTAGAAATTTTATAAATTATTCAAGCGACCAACGTACTGACTGCCCATATCTTAGCTGCCCATATGACGCGTAATCTTCTCGCAACGAAGCCTTTAACAAACTGCTTCCGATAAGAAAGTTAGGATAATAATACACTTTGGAGTCTAATTAATTGGTGTCGAATTGGTTATTTATTTGACATTAACTTTGATTAATAACAGTTCTCCATATCTATCTAAAGACCCACGACGATGATGACCTTTCTTTACTTGTTACACCCTGTTCCTCTCTCCAATCCAGACGAGGGCTACGTTCATCGTCTCAAGGTGATTTTGTTGTGACACGATCACTCAAAAACTTCGTAACAGGGCATTTGCGCTAGTCGGCCCGGCTGAATGGAACAAATTCCCGGACTTTATCCGCAAATCCTCAACATCACCGATTTTCAAAACTAACCTTAAAACATAATTTATCTGTTTAAGAGTTACTATGATTGATTTTTCTGTTACGCGCTTTGTGCAAGATTCCAATTTGTTTAGGCTCGCAATAAATGACAGTCTAATAATAATAATAATAATAATAATAATAATAATAATAATAATAATAATAATAATAATAATAATAATAATAATAATAATAATAATAATAATAATAATAATAATAATGACAATGACAATGATATGATGGTGTAGATGTTGATGGGGCTGTTGATGATGAGGATGATGTTGATGAGGATTGGTGACTATGATGATCAGCGGTCAGGGGTGGTTTTTATGGCTTAGGAGGAGTAGCAAGAATAGGAAGAGTCTGCGATCAACATCATCATCATCATCCTCATTCTCCTTCTCCTCCTCCTTCTCCTCCTCCTCCTCCTCCTCCTCCTCCTCCTCCTCCTCATCCTCATCATCATCATAAGTACCACCAGTTTCATCATAATCATCACTAGCATCATCATCATCACCGTCGTCGTCTTTGTTGTCGTCGTCGCTGTTTTGAAACAATATTGAATTAAGTTATTAACCTTTACATGCATTTGATACATCATTGTCGTTGCGATTTCATTTTCAAGGCTTTTCCATCGCAGACATATTTAAGCAAATCCGTTGTTGCTTCATTGAGTCCTGTCTAGGTTTGATTCTACCTAAGTAGCAGTGGTGGGCACTAAGCTATTTTTTTAGTTAAACTTTAATGATTTCTCAACTAAAATAAAAAAGTTTAAATAGAAGTTGGCAACTGATTTTGTTAATAAGTTAACTAAACTAAAACTATTTTGTTAAACTTTTTCCAACTTTTAACAAACTTTTTCACAAACATTTTCACAATGACAGAGTTTAAGTGAACTGTAATAAAGCAGAGCGTCAATGACAAGTTCACTTTAAAACTATGTAATGTGTACTAGACTAATAGTCCTACTATAGTTCTACCAGAAAATCATGAAGAAAGTTGCTAATGCAGACGATGATGCATCGTGCAATGCAGTTCACTTGACGTGAGTAATAAAACCAGTTCTCATGACAATCATTGCGGAAGATAGTTGCTGATTTTGTTAATTAAAATTGCTAGCTAAGAACAAAAAAATAGTTAAACATTTTAGTTAATAACTAAAAAATATTAGTTAAACATTTCAGTTAATAACTAAAAAATATTAGTTAAACTTTGGTTTTAACTATTTCTTTAGTTAAACTTCTGCCTTAACTAAACTGTTTGGTTAAACTAAAAGTTTGCAACTTTTTAGTTAAGTTTGCCCATCACTGCTAAGTAGTAAGTAATGTTGCTCTTCAATTTGAAATTGCAGATAAACACTGTGGCTCAAGGAGACGTAGGAATGGAAGCCGCTCAACCGCAGGTAAGAATGAGTTAAAAGACGATGAAGAGTTCCCGATAATCATCTCTATAATTGCCAGATTTGCCATTATCATCACCACTCTCACCTTCACCATCACCATCACCATCATCATCATCATCATCATCATCATCATCATCATCATCATCATCTTTACCATTACAATCACAACTGCAACCATCATCATCATTTTTATCATCATCTTTATCAAGACTATCACCACTATCATCAGCACTCCTAAGTCATCATCACCACCGTCGTCGTCATCATCGTCGTCATCATCAGCAGCATCATTATCGATTTCTAGTCTAGGTTTGTTTTTAATCTTAGAAGTGTTGTTCTTGAACTTGAAATTTCAGATCGCTGATATGGGTTCAGAAATCACAGAAACCCCACACGCTGAACCTCAGGTGAAAATTACGAAGGACGAATTGAAAGAAGACGTAGACTAGACTAATAGAGTAGAGTCTGAGGTCAGCATCATCTTCATCGTCTTCTTCATCATCACAATCACCAGTGTCATCATTTTCGTTTCTCCCTTCGTTTTCACCGGCATTGTTGTAGTCGTCGTCGTCGTCGTTATCATCATTGTCGCTGATTTTCTAGCACACACGCTCCTAGGCTATACTGTTCATAGGGCTTTGTGGTCGTGAGTTGATTTTAATGCCATTGTATAGACAAACTGTTCATCATTTTGAAATTGCAGAAGGCCACTACAGATGCAAAAGACCGTGTGAAGATAGACACTGGAAGACTGATAGCCGAAATTAGAACTAAGGAGTTTTTGCGTGAAAGGATTGAGTTCGCGATTGAATCAGCGCGATACTTCTATATTGGAGTCACTAAGAATGAGATGGAAACGAAAGAAATGGACGCTCTATATGCTGCTGCACGAAAAAGAAGTGTAATATGGAGCAAACATACCGTGGATGTAAAAGCCACGAACAAGCTAAAACTCGTAAATATCGTTCGCACCCAACCAGTCACAAAGAGTGCTTTGAAAATATATACTCCATTAATATCCAAATACTTTCAAGACATTCTTTGTATTAATGACAATTCAGAAATTCCGAGTAAAGAAGGATACGCTTATGTACGTATATATGATCATAAATACCGATGCAACCATCATATGTGCAAGCGGTCTTTCAAAACAGAGGAAGGCCTAATAGCTCACCGTAAACAGGAACGTACTTCTTAAAACCAGGACCTTAAAGCAACCGGAAGCAAATTGACTATAAAGGACGCTGATAAATGATGACCTATTCAGATAATGAAATTTAAACATTGTTTAGGTTACCGTAGAGAGCAACTGTGATTGATTTTCTGAAGCGACGCTACAATAAATAAATTCTATTTGCAGTTTCATTTTCAATTACATCCCTGCCAGAATTTCCCTGGACATTAGATGGAACCCCATATGGACTCTATACGGATCGTATATGGGATTATGGGTTCTGCATGGGCTCCTTGTTGGCATGCTGGTCTCTAAATATTTAAAAAATTTAACGTATTGAAGAAGTAGTATTTAGTTTACTGGTGAATGTATAAAGCACCTTGTTAAAATGAAAAACTCTGATAAAATTGAAGCCAAGTATCGACGCGTCGTGTTGCTAGGATTTAAAACTACAATATCCATAATAGAAACGACGTTTAAATAGTTGATCGATATATATCCTGCAGTTTGAACAAGTTAAAACAAGTGATCACATCAAGCTGTATTAGAACTCTTTAGTAAAACGCTGCCACCCATTTAGAAAGTCGTCGAGTTTCTCTTTTCGGTTGATTGGTACCTCGATATAAAGGCGTATGTGTGTCTGTCTGTCTTTCCTGGTCTCTTCTTTTATTTCATAAACAGCTACTCCGCCACTGCTCGTACTCTGGCAGTGCCAGTTCCAAGCCTGGAGAAAGGAGGAGGGCGACGCTAATCATATTTGTTATGACACAGTGTCGTTAACGCTTTTGCTTAAATAGCATCTAACCAAACAATCCTGGTAATTATGTCATCCCGAAACAGGTAAAAATAACATGCTGCTAGTGTCCAGGCGATGACCCTTTGATACTTGTAAATTATTTAGTTTAATGACTGCATAACAGTGCATGTCATACGAACCCCATAAAGTCCCGAAGTGCGATGTTTTTAGTGTTCTAGAGCCCAGTATACACAGACTATAATAGAACACCATTGCATATCTCATTCATGGAAGAATCGAACACAATTTTTCACTTACCAAGTTCAGCATCAACCTATGATGCTTGAATGGTAACACGATGGAACGAAGATCAGAAGGACGCGGGTTCGATATCCGCTAGCCCCAGAAGTTTGACTCAGCCTTCAACTCACTAGGGGCGGCTGTAAAATGAGCAGTAGGACCGATGGGCGCCTTGCAAGTCTACCATACAGTTAAATTCGACTCATGTTAATCATCTGCTACTACCATATCATGTAATCTTACTGCGTACTTGTCAGTCTGAATTAATAAACGAAGATTACAATTACTACTACTACCACTACTACTACTACCACTACTACTACTACTACTACTACTACTACTACTACTACTACTACTACTACTACTACTACTACTACTACTACTACTACTACTACTACTCACTACTACCACTACTACTACTACTACTACTACTACTACTACCACTACTACTACTACTACTACTACTACTACTACTACTACTACAACTACACAACAACAACTACTACTACTACTACTACTACTACTACTACTACTACTACTACTACTACTACTACTACTACTACTACTACTACTACTACTACTACTACTACTACTACTACTACTACTACTACTACTACTATTACTATTCCTAATTATGATGATTATTATTATTATTATTATTATTATTATTATTATTATTATCATCATCATCATCATCATCATCATCATCATCATCATCATCATCATCATCATCATCATCATCATCATCATCATCATCATCATCATCATCATCATCATTATTATAATTATTCCAATAATTTAGTTAGTGACCATTTGCCTTAGTGTGTGGAAATGGCATGTCAATTCAGCTGTGGCAATTTTAAAAATTATACTGAAATTACAATTCGACCACACTTTATTGTTACTGTTGTCATGGATGGGGATGATTTTGTAAAAAAATACATTCTTCTAAATATTTCAAAAAGACCTTTTGCAGCTAAGTCTTTAAATTTGCTAGGGAAAGGTTCCAGTTTTAATATAACAAGATAGTAAAAGTATAAAATATTAATGAAATGGCTTGATTTCCTGCTTCAGGTTTAGAGCCAAACATTTCTCAGAATATTGTTCTACATGTAGGCTATCTAAAGACAATATCTGATAGCCTAATCGCTATCTGCTGACAGCACAGACCACTCTCAGTTATTCTTCTCCATTAGGACCACTTCTGCTTATATATGTCCTCATCCCGCAGTCATTTTTCTAGCCTCTGATTGTTGGCGTTTCTGGACAGTATTTGGACAAGCTTATGATATAAGCCCGACCGCCATTTGAAGCACTCGCTCTGTTAGCAAATAATAATTGGTCTGATAATACCGAATCCGTATTGCGCCTGCGTCTGTGAAATCACTATTTTCCAGAGTCGAAGCCTAGCCATCATTCCGGCTTACATAGGTCCTATAATAATAATAATTATTAAAACAAAGGCTTTACTTGAAATGCATATTTACATTTATTTTCTAGAATTGAAAATTATTACTAGAAGCTACAGGTGATCGATCGAGATTAATTATAGTAGCATAGGCCTATTTGTTAAGCACGAGTAATGTCTCTCCCGATGAACGTCTTCTGATAAAACAATTCGAAATGGATCTCCTCTAAGACTTCTAAGAATGTCTGCAGATCTTAGCGGCAACTGTCGGACAGTCTTCCTCCATAGTGCGGCCAGGCCTTGATGAGTTTGTACAATGCATTGCCCGGACAATCTGTGGAACATCCGTCTCGGTGGCCATGCAGTGAGTACTAGTAGGGGTCTGCGGGTATACCTGTACCCGCGGGTTTACCCATACCGACCCGTACCCGCGGATCGGGTACGGGTCGGGTACGCATTTCACGGGTCGGGTCGGGTACGGGTAGGGTCATCACGGGTACGGGTATGCCCGGTTTTACCCGTACCGACGAGAAAGTTTCGGGGTTACGATATCACCGTTAGGCTACATAAAATAGAGAATATAGGCGCACAATGAACTTGAACTGGTCTGCAAAGTAGTACTATTAGTGTTCTAGTGACATCATATAGACCACGGAGATTAATTGTTCAATGCGATTGAGACAGCACAACAGTTGCATGTGACAGGTTCCATAACTACTATTACAACTGCTGTTGTTGTTGCTGCTACTGCTGCTGCTGCTGCTGCTGCTGCTGCTACTGCTACTACTACTACTACTACTACTACTACTACTACTACTACTACTACTACTACTACTACTACTACTACTACTACTACTACTACTACAACAACAACTACTACTACTACTACTACTATCATCATCAGCCTATTTATTATTATTACTATATGCTGAGTTATAAGCCTATTAGCCTATTATAGCCTGATAGGGACACGGACTATGGAAGTCTTGCTAATGACGTGACGGGTACTTTACGGGTACGGGTATACCCGCGGGTACGGTTGGGTCGGGTAGTAATTTTGAGTACGGGTCGGGTACGGGTACGGGTAACGATTCTGTGTTACGGGTACGGGTCGGGTAGCAAAAATGCACTACCCGCAGACCTCTTAGACTAGTGAGTAGGACCCAGATATCTTGCCCTGAATTACAGCAATCACTCAGAATACACAGCGTCTACAATGCGTCCACGTTTACTAATGGGGCCTATGT
Source organism: Aporrectodea caliginosa (assembly GCA_020284085.1). Taxonomy (NCBI): domain Eukaryota; kingdom Metazoa; phylum Annelida; class Clitellata; order Crassiclitellata; family Lumbricidae; genus Aporrectodea; species Aporrectodea caliginosa. Next base: position 1,071,568 of record JACEVL010000045.1, on the reverse strand, counting down.
CTGAATTGATGCCTCGTCATTGAGAAGTGATGAATACTACCCAATAATTATTAGCTAGCAGTGGTGGGAAGAGATTGTATCAGATAATGTTTAATAAGGACACTGTGATGGAATAGCTGAAGAGGTTAAAAAATTTACAAACATGAACTAGATCCTAAATTTTAACACAAAGTGAGGAAAGAAATCGAAGATGCAGTAGCTCAGATCTTCAATGACTCAATGCTGCAGACAGGAGATATACAAAGAGAATGGAGAGATGCACTCGTAGCTCCATTGTTTAAATAGAGAACTAGATGCCGTGTAACTATAGATCTGCCAGTTAGATAGTGCTGGGCGCAAGGCCATGGAGTTAATTATCAAGGACAACATAAAGCAGAATTTGAATAAGTAGAAATAAAATTATATAATAATAAATCATTTAAGAAACCGAACGGGACATTGGAGCATAAATTCTTCAGTGCCACAGCTGTGAACCTCTTGAATGGTTTGATGATAGTGAACACATCACAGCATTTAAGAAGTAGATGGGCAACGTCTGGCTAATTGGGATTTCGGGTTAACATGCAGTGGTTCTAACACAGATTCTGAAAAACTGAAAACCTCTGCTATGTTCTGCTATGAGTCAGACATGTCTAATTGCATGTCCATTGTCCAGGGTCGTAACACGGAGTTCAAATACTAGACTCGAACCCGATATCGTTGAATTACAAGTTCAGAGAACTACCAAGCACACAGCCGCTATAGAAGTTTCAATTTTAGACTGTATGGATAATAAAAATTGCTTACTTTGCTGATGCCGCATTCGATTAGTTGCTTCACAGTTTTCAAAGCGGCTGCGTTGGGCTGTGAATTGGTGAAGCTCCCAATGACCGCTATACCGAGCGAGACCCCGTTCCACTTGCCGGCGTGAGCTCCTTTCAGATCCCATCCTCGCCCTTTGTAGGCATTTCCGTCCTCACCGACAAGGAAGTTGTAGCCGATGTCTGCCCAATCTGATAGAACAATTTAGCAGAATGACCACGCTATTTGATGATGACATGATCCAGGCTATAGATAGCCAGAAGTACGGTAGTTATTCGGAATTATTCCTTACTCTTTTATATAGACCTACAGCCTCAGCTTTTTCCTTATGCAGAAGGTATAGCACGCATAGGAGATAGCCTGACAAGATAATGGACTGTGATTATGAGTTGAGGTGAATATATTAGAATTTCTGCTGGTACTGTAGATGCGAGTGATATAGAATCTTGCAGCTAAGAGCAAGTTGGCATGTGAGTCCTTATTTGCACTGTTTTCCACCACCAAATTGCATGTGGCATGGAAAGATCGCTGCTAGAACTGTTAACACGGACACTATTGTCTTGGCAGTGCTTTTAAATTGAAAATTTCAGAATTTCGTATTCATTCTTTCAAACGTAAAAATGTTCGCTTGATTGTAATTCATAATTTACGTGTTGTCCTTGGGCTCATCAGATGTCCTGGATTGTCAGATTTTCATGCAGTCAGTGGCTATGATGCAGCGTTTAGTCTGAGCGTAAAAAGAAAGTAAAGCTGTCATCGCTTGTGCA
>JACEVL010000045.1:1032500-1067500 GCA_020284085.1 Aporrectodea caliginosa | reverse complement strand
TCAACATGAACAACAGCAACATCTTCTTTCCAATGCTGTAGTAGATTAGCTGCTTGAATCCTTCGTCATTGAAAGCCAACTTATTGGAAGACTTGAGTTGATACGACAGCAGGTTGTTCGTTTGCACTGGCAAAGTCAGAGATGAAGGGTTTCGACTTGACAGTAGAGGAGTCTCATCCGCCTCTTAGTTTCTGCCGTTAGTTAGGCCATTAAGTTGTGTCAAAGAAAACAGACTAGAAGCTGTATGTCAAATAGTACTTGAGTCATCGACATAATTTATTAAACAAGTTGAGATATGTATACGATCCTAGATGGCAAGGTAGAGATTAAAGACACACTAGTGGCGTAGTGATCGATTCATGAAGTGGTTTATATGGTCGCAAGTAAATCATGGTAAATCATGACTTGTTTGATTTGATTTGGGATTTCACATGTGCTTCAAGAATCCCGAAAGCATTCCAGATGAATGCCACACACGATATCCCGCTAATACTCCACTACTTTTGTTGATCACAGTTAGGATCAGAGACCGTATGCACTAACATGGTGTAAGTGATAGTTAAGGTAACTTAAGGACTAACTCTGGCTTATGCTCTTTTAACAAAAGCTATTGTTCTGCACGACAAAGACTTTGCGTGTTATGCATGCGTAGTCCACCTCGCTATCAGGCGTAAGTGGACCAAGTCTCAGCCTAGTGAGAAAAAACTGTAGATTCAACGAAGTGTTTGACTTTGATGAGTGCTTTTAGACCATCGCAATCTACTCAACTCGTTCACAACAATTCTCTTAGCACAGGAACGTCGTCCCACTCTCGATGTCTCCGTATTAAGATAATAAATAAGACACTTAGTTTTTTTTCTTTTTGACCGGCGTTTATTCACATCTGGAACTCCCTACCACATCGTGTTCGCAACTCCCAAACCGAGATTCTCTCTCTCTTGCTTTCAACTAAAAACTTACCTCTTCGAGTCTACATATGGTTCGTAATGTTTCCCCGGCTTTCATGTGTACTTCTGAACTTCGCAAGGGGTACATTATCAAACGATAGTTGCATATCATTGCTCAGTGTTTGAGTAGGACCTTTTAGGTCTCGTCTTGTCTCGGAGTTATTCTCGGTCTCAGGTAGGACAGCTCGGGTTTAACGATCTATTATATAGATGATACGTGACTTTCCTTGTTTAAACGAACGTCAATATAAATTTAGCATCTGATGACGGGCTGGACGGGTCTGGGCCAATATTTCAATTGAATTGTCATGCGATAAATTTATTAAATAATGCAATAATTGATTTATTCAAACACAAACTGTTACCTATAACGATCAAACAAAGATTTATACGAGACAGGAATACTTAAACTTTAGAACGATTAAACAATCCAATTTAGTATACAGCATATTAAGCTTTCATCAAGTATTCATTCGTTCAATGGAAAGAAATTGAAGTTGACACAACCGCATCTTAAAACATTTAATAATATGGTAGAGTTCGGCTGGTTCGGGGCGACAAGCCAGTGAATCCTGATTGTCAATCCCGCCCCGAAGCTACTTAATAATTTACTCAATAACGTCAGTACATGTTCTTGTAAAGGAGTCGGGTTATACAGTTTCTATCGTCCTTCGGTGGCAGTTTGAATCCATGGGCCCGGGTTCGAAGGTTGTAGCCGTAGCTTCGTAGCTCGGGGAAAAATCTTCTTTAGGCCCCTCTAGGCTCTAGCTGGAACCTACTTCCACGTGAATTGCTTGAGCTCCTCTGCCTTTCTCTTCCTCTATTTTGGAAACGCCTGAACACTCTCTAATCTGTTAGGGAAAGCACTACTATTGCATGCAAAATGTACCTGATCCCTGTCTATCTCTACAGTGAAACAGCACAGCACACAGTACGGTTGTGAAGTCTACAACAGAAAACCGAAACCGATATTTGTAAAAGAGTCGGGTTAAACAGCAAACCCAACCGACTTAAAAAATGCTATTAAAAACCGAAATTCGATATCGACCTAAATACCATTAAGGATTCAACTCTTCTTTCCGTCCTAATGGGAAAAGTGGAGTTAGTTATGCAAACTGATCAACACGTGACTGAATGGTTGTTTTACAAATGTACCAAACGACATTAATGTTCGCTGATCTATGGGTATCTATGATCACTGCGATCGTATGCTTGAACCAGTCCGAAAAGCTGCTTGTATCCAGATTTATTATGAAGCCAGTCGCACTTTATAATTCCATTATAAACTCCGAAACTGATCGTACTCTGGCAGTACCATTCCCAAGCCTGGGTGAAGGAGGAGGGCGACGCTAATGATCTTTGTTATCACACAGTGGCGTTAAACTTCTGAAACTACTACGGCCAATTCCATTATGTATGTAGGCCTATGTATGAGCACTTGTTATAGCGCCCCTTCCAGATTCCTATTCAGAGGCGTTCCCGACTACAGCGCGGACACTGAATCGGAGTTTGACGCCGAAGCGCATGAGCAATTGCGAGTGAAGAACTTGCCCAGGGCCCCTACGCGGCGGTTTGAGGTGAATTCGAACCCGCAACCATCCGGCTGCAATGCACCGAACATACCCCTACACCACCGCGTCCCACATATGTACATATGTTATATGTACAAAGCTACCGTGTGATCATTTATCTGTTTGGTTGATCAGCATTTCCGCATGAAGCTACTGCTGCTGAAGTCACGTTGCCTCCGCTATACATAAGTCGTCGTGTAGCCATTATTCAAAGCATTCATCGACGTTATGATAATAGCGCTATAGAAGTTATTAGATCACAATAGATTAGATTAGACTATAGAAGTCATTAGATTAGATTTTTACTTCAGTTTGGTTGATCAATATTATGCATCTGGAAGACCCCTCGTACAACACACTTTGATACACCCTATCCATTATGATACAGAGCCAGTATGCAGCGCCGAGCATTCTCTGTTGTTGGACCAACAGCGTGGAATGACTTACCATCTTTCCTTCGCCTATCTCCTCGTATTCACTCGTCTTCCTTCTACGCCCTATAGTATTGTCTTTTCTCTATGATCACAGGCCTGGCTCGGGAGCGCCTCTGAGTAGAGCCCTTGAAGAAGGCGCTATATAAATTCTATGATTGATTAATTGATTGATTTCAGTCATGCACTATTCTTGCTGACCTACTGCCTACTGATTACAAAGGAGGACACTGACAGGAAGAAGATGCACCTGCTGCATGTTGTTGATTTTCTTATACCTGCTGCCACGTGCGCAACTGCTCCGGCTCCAGGCTTTTGTGGCTGGCCGGTAGCTTACATCAGCCTCAGTCTAGTACAGGTTTATATCACAGCGATGAGTCAGTGACGAGCTTGACAAACCACTAAGGCAATATCATTATCATAATCTTGCAGGTTGCAGCAACTCTGAGCAGAATAAAATATTTTTTTATTACAGGCCATTATTAGCCTGTAAGATGTTTTAGTTTAAAATTGAGTAGATTAAAAAATATAGAAAAATTCTATATAATTTGCCATTTGTTAAAGGAACAATTGATAAGTAACTGGCAATTGAATTACAATCGGAATGTAATTGTAATTCAAATACTTCCATAATAAAGTAACTGTAATTCATTCATTCATTCATTCATTACGAAGTTTTATATAGCGCCCTTCAAGGTTACTACTCAGGAGCGCTCCGACCCCAGCACGGCTGAAAAGGACAGTTTTGAGGCAAGTATAGAAAGATTCAGAGTGTATTCTGGGATGCAAGCGCAGCGTCAACGGCAGCCCGTTCCAGAAGGAGGGGCCAACCACTGAGATGAATTGTAATTGTAATTCAATTACCTTTACAAGTATGTAATTGCAATTTAAATTGAATTACATTTGCAGTGTAATTGATACAACACTGTAACTCAGTTCCCGTTCTTTTTCTGTCTCACCGGTGTATTTGTCTGCTTGCCTAACTGGCTAGTTTGATCTGTCTCTTCCTTTGTGTACAAAGTGGTGCACTTGCAAGTCCGGGCAAGGAACAGCATCTGGCAGTCGTTATATATACAGTATATACGTATATACAGGATAAATCAGTTTTGCGTGTGCGCAATATGCATAGAGGTGAGGAACGGCAATTTCTTGATGATGATGATGATGATGATGATGATGATGAGAAGGGAGTTGTAGATTCAAATCCAACACGGACGTTTGGTCCGAGTGCAATGCATAAGCTACCGAGCATTGAAAAGCTAAACGAGATTGAATGTTTGATGAATCAATTGTGTACTAACATAGATTGTCTAGTTTCAGAGACAGTGGATGAATCATTCATGGGGAAAGAATCTCGACCCAGAAAGGCCAGAGGAAGTCGCTTACGTCATGACGTGCGCTTCGTCGCCGACTCTGACGAAAATCCCAAACGTCGCCAATCGCTGGTTCGTCGTGATGCGACCTTAGCAAGCACTTCCCGTCCATCCTCTCTATTCGTCTCTCACAGCGTCGCACAACCGAGAGTCATCGCTTCGCTCTCCGGCGTTCCCTACACGATGGAACCAACCTACGTCATGTCAGGTTCCCACATGTCCTACAGTCGTCCTGCAGTTTACGTCAGTGCGTCTACTACGTCGACTGTGCCTTCGTCTGCATGGCTTCGTTCGTCGTCAGTGCTGCCCGTTCCATCATTTCAATCTTCCTCGCGTCCTCAGAATGTGAAAGCTGAATCGAGTCAGAAATGCCCGCGTACAACAGAAACATCTGCGTCGTCGTTTCCAAGGTATGCATCCTACCATGACCCCTTCGTGCGAAAGATGCCTGCTCATCCTGTCATCTCCTCACAGCGATGGATGGAAGAGTGTCATCTGCGGTCATATGAAACTGTTGAAGACTACGAAGAAGAACTTCTACGAGCCATTCAGTCCGAGAAAACCAACGACGTCTCAAAATGTCAACAACAGAACACTTTGCCACGTCGTAAGCTCCAGTCTGCACCTGTTGACCCGCGTGCTCGATCGAGAGTGTTGTCCATGACTGAAGGTGGTGACGGTCATATGTTCAATGATGGTCAATTGGTCGAGAATGGTCAGGACCAAGTTGTCGTTTCCTCCGGGAAAGCTCTGCAAACTGAATCCGATGTGTCTGTGCTGATGCATGATTCAAAGTACAGTGATCTGGTTCGTCGAATCATTCAAGAAGAATTGAAGAAGAGTTCAGCGTCTGAGTCACGAAAAGCTGAAGTACCAACCACTGCCTCTACGACGTCGATGTCCGATGTCAAGGTGCCTGCGTCATCAGCAGTTGAGAGAACTGTTGTCAAGGATGGTGGCCTGGATGAAACAATATCCGAGGTCAAGGTCAGTGGAATCGATGGAACTGATCTGCCGTCTAACGGTTCCGTCAAGGTTGAAACATCCCGAGCATCAACAGAAAAGTCACGACAGTTCATCAAACTGGGCCGATACGATGGTCGGTCAGAGGTCGAAGCTTTTCTTCGCAGGTATGAGATCTGCGCACGTCATAACGGATGGTCCAATGAAGAACGCCTTGATCAGCTCATGTGCTCGCTCTCTTCGCCAGCTGATCAGGTTCTGTGGGACTTCGGGTCGACGTCCGTGATAACCTGGTCCGACCTCGTCCAAAAGTTACGCTCGAGGTACGGAAGCACCGACCAAACGTCGCTCTACCAGACTCAACTTGGTATAAGAAGACAACGGGACGATGAAGATCTCAATGGTCTTGTTCAAGACATTCGGCGACTCATGTCCCTTGCCTATCTCGGATGTGCCGCAGAACATGGAGAGGTCATTGCGGTTCGTGCTTTCCTAGACGCGATGAAAGATCAGAGTTTGGCTCTGAAGGTCCGCGAGCGCGAACCTACGTCCTTGGACACTGCTTTCAAGCTAGCTCTGCGACTGGATGGATATCGTCGAGCGGCAAAAGAAGTTCATGATACATCAGAACGCCGGTTCGGTAAAATAAAAGCTGTAAAAGAGACAGAAATGTCTCCTGAGGTCATCCGTCGAGTTCTTCGTGAAGAGATGGAGCCACAGCAACGTCGTCTTGATCAGCTGGAGAGAGACTTGACAGCGATGCAAAATCCGCCGACCTCGAGTTCAGTGGGTCGACCGAGTCAACCCAATGAGGTCGTAACGCCAAGAATGGTCAACGCTTCACCTTTTTCCACGAACAGGAGAAGAAGACCACGTGATCGCACTTTTCGTCGGCCTTCTGACCGTTGCTATGACTGCAACGGGTCAGGACACTATGCCCGAGAATGTCCTCATCGACGAGAGACTTCTGCAGAAGAACCTGCTCATGAGACTTCCGCTGACAATGAACCAGCAAATGTCCGGTATGTGGATGGAAGTACATACGCTTACCTGCGGTTAAAGATAAACGGAAAACTGACGACCGTCCTTGTCGATACAGGAAGTGAGATGAGTCTTGTTCCATCTTCTTTCGTCAACGCAAATGAAATTGTGGGCTCTGAACAATTATTGCAAGCCGCAAACCAAACGGAGATTAAGGTCCTCGGAGAGACGAAGTTACGATGTCAGGCTGGAGATTTTGTCTTCGAAGTTCTCTGCCTAGTGACAGACCAACTTTCAGAAACTATTTTCGGCCTGGAGTGGTTGGAGAGAAATCGAGCTCAATGGAACTTTGCTGAACGCTGGCTACAAGTTCAAGGTCATGTGTTCCAATTGCATGGTCGACCAAAGACAGGAAAGTGTCGCAAAGTCGCTGTTGCTCAAGATGTGAACGTACCCGCCCTGTCAGAGACGAACATTGAGGCGTATGCTGTTCTTCCGAACTTGAGAACTGAATGCAGTTCGTGGGTAACACAGCCACATGTACTGGAGTCTGGGTTGACTGTGGCAGGAAGTCTGCTGCCGGATAAGAGCTTGGACTTAGCCATTCGTGTATTGAATCCGATTAGACGAGAGATTCATGTGAAGAAAGGATTCCTATGTCCAACTGAAGAGGTTGTCATAGCAACTGAATCTGAAGACAAGTCAAGTGGTCTTTGCTCCACCGTGAAAGAAACTTCGACCAATCTTTCAGACGAAGAGGCCGAGTCTGTGTTAGCTCCGCTATGGGAAGTCGTCGCAACAGATATACCGACGAAGGTGAAAGAGAAATTGCGAACACTTCTGTTGACCAATCGGCAAGCATTTTCCTTGAACGAGCATGATTTAGGCTACACTGATATTATGCCACCCCGGATCGACGCCGGAACCGATCCGCCTATTCGTCAGCCTCTGCATCGGCAACCACTCGCACTCCTCCCAGAAATCGACACCCAAGTTGAACAAGTGTTCTTTCGGTATGGATGTTTGACAGACCAAGGACCATTTGTCGAAGCGACGCTGTTCCGTGACCTTTGCACTCTGTTTGGCATCGACAAGATCCGCCCTATGGCCCACAAGCCTAACGGAAAAGTCAAGAGATTTCTCTGTCCTGTCAGTGCCATGCTTGCTAGGGTCGTTTCGCAGAACCAGCGTTCCTGGGATTTCCATCTTCCCCTGGTCATGTCTGCGTGCAGGTCAACCGAGCACGAGAGCATTGGGTACACACCATCGCGATTATTCTTGGGTCGAGAATTAGTCCTGCCAATTGATCTTGTATTAGGCGACTGTCAGCCTAATGTGTCGTGTAACATGTCTGTTGATGATTATGTTCAAATGCATGAGGAAAATATTAGATCTGCTTTTGCCACTGTACGAGAATTTATACAGCGCACGAATATTGTTAGAGCAGCTAGGTATAAGCTAAGAGCTAAACCTCAAGAGTTCGAACCCGGTGCGTGGGTTTGGTTGCTCCTTCCCAAGAAACGGCCAGGAACGAAAGAGAAATGTTCGGTTGCCAGCTAGGTATAGGGATTCCTAAGAGAAAAAGTGCAGATTTGATCTGACCCGATGTACACTGGTATAGAGAAAATAAATTGCATTGTTTAATTGTAAACACACATGTAAATCAATGAATATGTGCTCTGTTCATTTGAAGGATTGGTCCATGTGCTTTAGAAGTACTGAACTATTAAGTGGATCTATGTTGATGTTATTTTACATGTATTGGAGGTCTTGTGAATAATTCGAATCCGTTACTATGATTATGTTGTATGTAAACTAAGAATGTTTGTTTACTTAGTTGTTCAGAGGACAACTGTTGATTATTAGATGTCAGCTAGCTGTAATAAAACTGAAGACTGTAGCTGATGCATAGTAGTCAAAGTAGATTGTGAACAAGTTGTAAGGTCTAATGGGGGGACCTTGGAGCTTGTTACCCCGGGAGGGTGATTGTGAATTTCTCCCAATAGGTAAAAATTCAAGAAAGTTGGGGGGATAGTGTAGCAGAAATGGGTTCCTGCTACAAATGTTTTATTACTGAGTGACAGATGGCGCCACTGATTATTTTGAGGAAGGATGACAGGTTGTCCGTCAGTCGCTAGAGGCGCTGAATTAATGCAGAGAGTGACCTGTTGACCGAGTTAGTTGGAGTTGGCCTGTTGACGCTGATGGAGCTGAGAGAAGCGAGGCGAATGGTGAAGTTAAACTTCGATTTTCGATGATAAAGTTGAGAAATTCGACTACAAATCACAACCGAAGAGCGGGGTGAGTCGATCGCTCATCGATGGCCGGTTGGTGAGAAACTTGGATCGAAATCGAAGCGAGAACTGGAGGAGCAAGTGTACCTGACAGAGGTCACGTAGGCCACCAACGCACCTTCTCGAAACTGCGCATTATTGGGATTGGTGACAAATTTCTTTCTTTAATAAGTTTAATGAAACTAATTCGGGTAAAGGAAGAAAAGAGGTCCCTTTAGTGTACGAGCTCCAAGGTTAGATAGCAAGTATTGAGAAACGAACTGTATAATTTGTGACATAATTCAGGACAATTAACCTAGTATAATTTTCTTTCATTTAATAATAAATGCACAAAAATGGATGCAAAATCAATACGAAATTGGTTATCAATGCTTGAATGTGATGAGCGATTGAAGATGATGTGTGCTGAAAGGTGCAAGGACCTTGTTGAAAGTGTTAGTCCTTTCTTAGAGGCTAGCTCGCCAACCACAGAGATTAGGCAGAGGATTCGAACCCCATATCTGCTTGATATGTCTTTACCAGAGGAAAGGGGATTTGCCACCTTCCTCCCTGTAGAGAGGGGAATTCAGCCTGTTTGTGAGGGGCAAACGACCCCAAGTCAGCCTAGAAAGGAGGCTACTATTCTCAGCCCGAGAATCACGGACAGCCACTTATTAGCAGCGCCACCTGTTAAGAAGAGGAGTAAGGCTAAATCAAGTTCAGATAAAGGGAAGGAGGGGACATTCACCACGCCCTTTGCACGTCCTGCACCTGTGGTAAGGCGTAGCGCTAGATTAAAAGGTTTAGCGCCAGAATTACTCGGATTTGAACCAAGGTATGACCCGAAACTCTGCCCGGTTGTTTCCAGATCTATTCTCTCACAGCAGCTAGCGCCCCCTCGAGGCGAGAACGCTACAGCAGCTGCAGTCGTCTAGCTATGAGTCCAGTGATCATGGTCACAGGATGCTTTTTAATTTGGAGAACTGCTCAGTGATGCATATGGGGAAGAGAAACAAAGAGTTTTCATGTGTATTGTTAAGCACTAGCGTGCAAAACCTTCAAGGCAATGTGCTGAAGCAGCAAAAAAGCTAACTCAACTTTAGGTTGATACGAAGGACAATAGTCAATAGACAAGGTTACAAAAGTGAGGTTGTACAAATCACTGGTTAGGCCACAGTTGGAATACTGCATCCAGGTATGGAATCCATACCTGAAACAGGACATGGACAAACTGGAGAAAGTGCAAAGAAGAGCTACACAAATGATTTGGGTTTACAGGGATTTGAGCTATGAAGAAAGGTTGAAAAGGTGTGGACTAACAATATTAGAGAGAACGAGGAGAAGAGGAGCCTACAAGATTAGGCCTACTGGAAAGGAGGCAGAGCAGGGGGAGAAGTTTTTGAATTTGCACCAAACAAGGCAACTCGGGACATTGGTATAAATTATTTAAGAAACCAAAAGGAACATTAGAGCAGAAATTCTTCAGTGCAAGAGTTATAGACTCGTGGAATGGCTTGGATGAAAGTACTGTCTCAGTGGACACTGTCACGGCTTTTAAGAGGAAGAGCAGGGAAAATGGGCTATTAAGCATTCCAGGTTAGTTTGCAATGGTTCTAACACAGACTACACGTCTTCTGAACCACTTTAAACCCTGTTTATGTTATGTTACGTTATGGCAGGGTTAATTTCGAGGCATCAGTAAAATAATCAATGCACTTCATAACATTCCTGAGATTTATATTTATTTCTATCATAATCCACGCACTTCACAATGTGACCTGTAAAGAGATACAAATCAACTCATAAAAGATGTCTACCTTCTCCTTCCTTCCTTCCTTCTCCAGCCACTGTTTCCAAAATCAAACTAATCAGCCAGAATAATAATCATACAGAAAAACAGCTTCAGTCATTCCGAGCCCCAAGCAATGGGACTGATCAGGATTAGCAAACGTTTAATAAAATACAGTATAAGACATTGTGCACTGGATTTTTATAATATAAAGTTAGACTTCTGTCTTACCCTTTAAGAGTACGTTTCATCTGCAGATCACAAAAACACTAGTTTAAAAAATGTAAAAAGGCATGACACCATCAAAACATGACACAAAGGCATGTCATCACTAAGTTATGGCACCAAATAGAGCATGACAATACCACAGTAAGAAATCATATAATCATTCACTAAGGCACAATTACACAAAGGCACTTTGGTGAACAATACCAAGAAAAAACACGATGACCTAACAGATAAAGGCACCTTGTGCTAAGTCACCTTTAAAAGGGACTTAAAAGGTAACTGGTAAAGGTGTACAGAAAATTGCATCTGATAGATAATTGCATTAAATTAATTTTTTGGCCATATTCCATTTGAGAAATTCATAAAACTTTTCAACAAGAACGTGGATTCCTAGCACAGTCCTCTGTACACAAAAGCAAAACTGACCAAGCAACAACATTACCATAACAATAACAGCATCCACTTGATTGGATCATCCCTTGTAGCGGCATTATACAAATTTCTAATTACAAAGTTGTTAAGATTACAATTACTTGAGCAAGTTATGTGTCAGTACCTTCAAGCACTACCTGCATGAACTCAGTGCATCAAATATGCAGCCTTCAACAAATCATCAGATATAAATTAACAGAATATCTAATTAACAGATATCAATAAAAACATATATATATATATATGAAAGCTAAAAATAAAATTTTATTTATGAAAAATTGTCCTAAATATGGAAAGCAAATGCACAATCTGACTATACAACAAAGCACAGGCTAAATACATTTCTTCCGTTAGTGATTGGTCTACTATAATTTTATGTATACCTGAATATCCCAAGATCCTTATATTGAACATCCTAAGATTTTTATGGTGCTTCAAAGTAGGGCTCCTTTGTGAAATAAATAAGTCACAGGATATAATTATTTAGATAAACTATGACAGATAAAAGCTTTGTTGTCAAGTGCATCACAAGTCATCAAATGAAAGATTTAAACACATCAAAAACATAGACTAAAAGATGATTGTATCTGAAAGAAAAAACTGCTTAGTAACTGATACCGTTGTCTTTGCACGTGTTTAGTTATTTGATACTCATTCACATATTATTATAAGTTTCGTGCTGCTGCTAAGCACACAACACAAGCATTGTATAGCAAAGCACCAATGAACATAAATCATAGTTTATCTAAAATCCTTCAGCATTAAAAAAATTAGGGACATTTTTCTCAGATCATTATTATTACTATTATTATTTTATTATTCTTATTATTATTATCTGTCATTAACAGCATGATATCAATACACTGTATTAATATTTTTAACTCCAAAGAAACGAAGTCCAAGAGAACTCTGAAACAAAGGTTAGTTAGGTACCTATCTTCAACAATTAGGTTTTGCTAAATAGTTAATGTTGATGCAGTAGGTAATGTTTTATCATGCAGCTTTATGATTAATATGCTTTTGGTACCATTACTATTAATTAATTTGTAAATTCTATGGCGCCATCAACCAATGGCACACCAATGCCGATGCCCTATGGTGAATAAGCAATCTGGAACAGATGAGTTTTAAGTTGAGCACGAAATTACACAATTCACTGAGCATAATGAGCAGATAGAGGGAGAAACGCAGATACACAGAGAGGAGTTACAATCTCACACAAAAAAGCACAATTTGGAAAGTGCTTTGCTATTATGATAATCGTTCTATTTTGAATGCAGTTGTTTTATTAACACAATGTAATGTAATCTTATAAAATTCCTTCTATAGAACCGTTATCACAAGGCATGAAGAAGCATAAATCAATGGTCACTTCAAGTGAAATCAGTCAAAATGTGCACTTCAATCCAATGGAGAAGGAGTGGGTTGTTGAAATCGGACAGCAGATCATATAGGTCATTGAGGTCAAGCCAAACGAAATGAGTTCTATCTGAAGAAGAAATCTATTTCTTGGTGAAGTACAAATCCTTCGTAAGCAGTGAGACAACTGAAGGCACTTCTTTCTTATAGGACATTACTGGATCAACCAATCCTTTTTTTGTCTTGACAAAGGACTCAAACTCGTAGGCCACCTGGTGACTGACCCGTGTAAGAATCCGCACCAGGTCAATGTTGGCAAAAGCGAGATCCTTCAGGTTGTCATTCAGCGCTTGAACAAACCACGAACCTTTCACATTGTTTCGCCATGCATAGTAACCTAACAAAATAAAACATTGTCACAGTCATATATTTAGAAGAAAATTCCCACCAAGTGTTAAACTGTGATAAACAGCTTAAAAGCAAGACATTTCTATGAACTTTTGTAAATAAACAAAATTAATTGTAGTACTTCTTGGTAAACTAATTAAATATTTAAGTTAACAGCATGTCCCACTGGCAATGGTACCAGTCTAATGTTCTGCCTATGACAGAAAATTCAATTAAAGAAATATTTCCTTTGAATTGTTGTGCTATGTTGATCAATAAGTTGACCTGCAACCATATGCACCTCTTATTGGTGTGCACTGTGAGAGGAGCTTTATAAATCTTTAAATACAATACAATACAATATGCATAGATTTTATTTGGACAAGTTTGAGCTGGGAGATCGTCCAGTGTGCTACCGAGTGTTTAACTTCTAATGTTTGTTCAGCATTTTTCCTGGCGCCATCTTGCCCGAAAAACATGAATGCCCATAATTTTGGGGGCACTTGCCCGCTGCCCGCCTCCTACGCCTGCAACAATAGGCTGACCATAAGAACATCAATTACAATTAATGGACAACAATGTGTTTATTTGCTGACCTGGTACAGTGGAGAAAGCATACAAGAAGTCTGCCTCAACAGGAAGACGAATTTCTTTCTGTTTAGGAATGGACGGAAGATTAGTTCCTCCGTCAGTTGAGTCTGAATCAACCATCACTCCTTCGTCGAACTTTTGGCCTCGACATGCCTGAAAAGGTTAATCAAAGGTCAAGTTCCATAATTATAACAAAGTCTGAGGTCAAAAGCGACCAGCATTCAATCGAAGACCTCTGAGAAAGTGTTTGAAACGGATAATGATATAGGTTTGCCTCAGCCAAGTAAATAGCCTAGTTTTGCTTTCAGCTTTCTGCATCATCACCCCACTAGTCTACTACCCAGCAGAAGCCACCCAAGAGAGGCAGCCACGGGTATGAAGTGTTAGTGCCTTCCTTTTCTTAGCCTCGGCATATCAGGGTGAACGACCAGGACTCTCCTTCGCCTCCTTCTCACTGACTATGAACGGTCACATTGTTTCCTTTGTTTCTCATCTGGAAGAAGCGTTAAATGTAATAATTAATTGCTTTTAGCACTTTAATGACGAGTTGCATAAGTTTCCCCAGCACACTCTCATCTTAGCGTGTTAAAGTTGCTTACATACAAAATCTTGAAGTCCTATAGTTGTTTACCAAGAAGAACGGTCTACCTGGAAGAATCGTTTACCTGGAAAAATTGTTTACCTGGAAGAATTGTTTACCTGGTACAAGTATTCGTCTGTATAATTATGGTTTCTATCACTTTATTTCTGATATTCATACATGCTCAGTCCTGCTTGACCGCAAAGATGCATTGACACCCAATTCTAAATGTTCAGACATGAACATTGTCGCTTCCTTTTATGTTCAACGATATAATGATTAGTAGCATGGTACTTCTGTAGGTAATCTTTCGTTTTAGCGTCCCTAATTATTCGTCCAATATTGCATATCGCTTCAGTAGACAAATTAATTTCAACGCTATTTCAACGTTGTTCATTTTAAATAAGCATATAACAACCAGAAACCAAATATTTTAGGAAGAAACATGAAAAAAAGCTAAAGTTGGCATTCATGGACTTTGGTTACTTCCATTCTTCAGTTGAATAGCATTTTTAATGGTCATTTGTTGTGGTAAAGACGTTTCAAATAACACTTTCTGTTGTCACATTGTCCTTTTGAATGCATTATAAAACTACTGGTACACCACTGCGTAAAAATACGTCTGTATTTTTCATGTAGGATGATGAAATGATAGGTTATAATGGTGGAATAATTTGGGATGCTAAAACGATAGTTTACCCTACTGTAACCCAAGCAATGCTACTTAGACCTGGTAGAAGCATTTCCTGGATGAAGTGCTTTCTTTGAAGAAGTGATTACCTGGAAGAAGAAAAGCTTTGGCTTTCCGGCAAGACTTTTGCAATCCTTAATTGGATCTACAAAGCTTTCGATTGTGATCAGTTCATCTTTTCCATACAGCATTCCTTCCTCTCCATGTGTGAGAACAGCAACCCCAAAGCAGTCACAATCACTGTGATCCCTACCAGCTTCTGCACGAATAAAACAGCAACAAACGTTTTCATAGCATATTGCAATCAGGAAACGAATTTGTAAATTGCACTATTAGAGTTTTATACTGATAAAGTAATCAGTATTGTTCATATTTTTATTGGCATTCTGTCACTAAGTGTAGACTATTTGAAGGCACTAGATCTTGACACTAGGTACTAGATATGCAAAGAGAAATAAGATGGCATTGAAGAGATTATGACACTGCATTTTACACTCAGTTTTAGAGAAACCCATTTTGCTCCAACATCTTTAAAATGTCCATAAGACTGCACTAGATTGCAACTGAAACCAAACATCCACTGGGGCCATTCAGTTTTCTGATACAATCAAACAGTTCAGAGACTGTGCAAAAATATTTAACAATTCAGCAACGAGAGTGTACTAAAAGCGTCTGGGAACCAATGCAGCTTGTCATTATAATGTTAACCAACATGCAAAATATTTTGATAATGGAAGTTCTGAGAATAAAATACCTGCAATCATGAGCTGCAGCATTTCAGTTCGAGTTAGATCCTTCATTACTACAACTTCAAAGCCTAAAGTATCTCTGAAGGTAATCTTCAAGTTTTCGCTGTCAACATTTGTACCACTTCGTACACCCAAACCTGTGATCGGTTCAAACGTTTCGTTGTTGATGATGATGAATCTGCCACGTTTCAGATTATTCATTTCATACTTCAGCTCATCAACTTTGTGGCTTCTAAATAAAAAGCATGTTTTTAAGTAAGTATATGTTTAATACTGCAAGTCAAACCCTCACATTTTACAAGGTATAGATAGTTGATATAAAATGTTACTGTTGTTGGATCAGGAAAAGCCCAAAATGGCCCGTCAGAAGTTACTATGACGCTCGCTTCAAGATGGTACACTGTTCAAAAATGGCGAATTAACTGCTGGCCGATGATGCAAAGTCTACGCATTCGAAGGATAATGCCCGATAAGACTACATCCAAGATATTATTGGCAACGTCATGTTGCTGGAATCTTTATATACATCCCATATATATAGTCCCATTCTGAAGGCTTACAGGACAAGAACACAAAAATTCCAAACTGTTCGATTTTAACTAATACCAACCACATGGCGGCTGCCATGCCGTGACGATTTTAGGTGCTATTAAAATCATCCAAAACGAGAAAATTCCACGCAGTTGACTTGATGCATCGCAGAAGCAGACTCAGAAGAGATATCTGCAGGCAAATGGCTTAACATCCACTAAAAATACAAATTCTTTCCTCGCGAAATTCGACGGCAACTGGATGCTCTGCCAGCGAGATCCTGACGCATTTATGAGGCATCTCCGCCAACCAACCAACCCATGTCACCAAGCAGAAGGCAATCTAAAGCACTGTCCACTGGACAGCATTTTAAATTCCTTCCAAATTCTAGTTACTCTGTCGATAGGTGCAGAGCAGCACATAGGTAGCATCCCTGGCCAGGACATGCATACCCAGAGGAAAGCCCTTCCAGGTGGATAACCCAACCATGGAAAAGTCTAGAAGTTCTGTTATAAAATGAATTGCATTCTAAAACGGCATTACAAATAGAGATTCATATCCCGACCAGTACTATGTTAGAATTAATGTTATAATGTAATATGTCGTAAATGACTCTGGTTTACTTTAAAACTTGAAATTCTATTAGGCTACAACCGCTACATCCATTCCAAATCGTAACAGACCGTTGAATATTGCCATCAACCAAATTGCTGACGTCTCTTCCACTTTCACCGTTAGGGTTCTTTGCTGGAGCCTGCATTTTGAGTTCTGGAAAAAGAGGAACAATTTATGGAATCATCAGCTATTAGTGATTCTCACGCAAGTAACAAACATGGCAGGCACACTTGATAGTAGGCCTACATAAGAAATATACATACAAAATAACTGGTGAGCATCTGCTAATAATGCATTCATGTGTTTTATTTATTCACACTCTAAAGACAATTACCGGGATATCTGACCTGAAAATTCAGGCTTGAGAATTGTAGTCAATAAATTTCTAAAGCGCTGTCAAGAACTAAGTACAGCTAATTAACGAGTACTGTGTCAAGTCATACGAACTGTCCAAAGTTAGGCCTTCGGAACACATCAACAAAGTCGTCAAAAGTGGCTCTGCTTCAATCTTCGCCCTTAAAATACTCAAAAACCATGGTGCATCTGCAGATTCTCTACAACTGATCACCCGCGCAACCATCATAGCCAGAACAATGTATGCTTGCCCCCTTCCTGGTGGGGACTGGTGAGCGAAAAGGACAAATCCCGCATAGAACGTCTGAATAACAGATTAAAACGCTCTGGTTTTATTCAGTCAGATTCCCCTTCTACGAATGTTCTTGCTAATAACGCAGACACTTCACTCTTTAAGGCCGTCCTCTTAAATGAGAATCATTCACTCAGATGCCTTTTTCCTAACCAACATTTTACGTCCTATTTTCTTAGGGTCAGACCACATAACTTTAACCTTCCTGATAAGGACTCACGAAATTTTATATCTCGTATGTTATTCCTGAACTCTTAATAAGCTATTATTACTTCATACTATAATATCTAGATGTATTTTTTCTATGTACACCTACAGCGTTATGTCTTTTGTTAACACAATAAGCGAATAATTATATGATGATGATGATGATGATGATGATGATGATGATGATGATGATGATACACTCCATGTCAGATCTGCATTGCAACGTAAACTACGAGATAACCTAATAAGCTATTCGTCTCCAACTCTGCTTATATGAAATGCTAAGCGGTTGCCCATTAAATCTGGCAGCTTTAAAACGAAAATATCTCTTTTTAGAGCAAAAATCAGCCGAAAACATCCAATAATTGTACAAACCTTCAAAATAAAACGAAACTTTCACTTTTACAACCATAAACCACATGTACAAAAAGTCAAAAACCAGATCAGGATCAGATGCAGTTGCTCAATATAAACAACTAGGATACGTTTCTGAGACTATGCCGAAATTTATTCGTAATCATTGCTGTAAAAGGAGGGTATACGCGGGTATACAGCGTGTGCTTATAATACCTCACAATTTTTTTACTCACTTGCGCAGAGCGTGTAGGCTACTCACCTCCAGAATGTACTTTGACACATTTTTTTAAATACTGCATAGTGTAGACTAGTCTATAACTTTTTAAGACTATAAACCGGATAACCGAACTTTGGTTTCAAATTGAAAGCTTGTTATAAAAACTGTAGAGAAATGAAGTCAATTAAATGAATGATAGTTGGGATCGATGAAGGAACATAATATTATATGGTGCCTATGACTTCACAATAGTCATTAAACTTGTATACAATCAATCGATAAAATGTAGGCTAATAGGCCTAAAGCAATCAAAATATAATGGAGCACCTGAAAGGTAGGCCTATTTGGTATTTTAAAATATATAAAAAAATTTGATAGGAGACACATAGGCCTAATGAGATCTGTTTCAACATATTTTACAGGCAAGTCCTGGAAACAAACATTTAAGTAATACTTTTTTCCAAAGAAAAGCTTACCACGTCATATAGCCTATGATACAGATTGAAGCTAAAAAAACACGAATAAACTTTAAACTGAAGCTCTCTCAAACCTATCGATCGCTTTATATGCAATCAGTGTACGTAGGCCTTAGCCTACATCAATTAGTCAGCAATTACAGTGCATGCAGGTAGGCCCTATTGCTTACTAATTAAGCGTCTGATTTTGGTTTCGTTATTGAAATGCTGAGGTTACAGGCTATAATAAACTTTCCAAATTTCCAGCTGAACCACGTTTATTGACGCCTCTGCCCACCCACACATTGCTAGACGATTACCTCGGTATTAGATAGGCCTATTAGTTCGAAAATCCAACCAGTAGGCCTAGCCTATAATTATAAAACGTTTACCAAGTTGTATACTATAGGCCTATTTCTTTATTCTGCTTTGTGCGTTGGATTCAGCCTCATTCAGGCACCCGTAGCAATAATAATTATTATTATTTTAAAACCATATAGGCCTACTTCCTTAATCACCGAAGGCCTAGCTATTAATAGCGATGATCTTATTTTCATTGATAAGCAGCCTAACCATTAACCACGGATGATGGGTAGCCTATAATTATCAGAGCTATCCTATTTATTATAGATGGCTCTGGCCAGCTGTGGCCTGTGGGTATAATAAATTATTATGGCTCTTATAGCTCCATAGACAGCGTAATAAAAGTAAAACCTGTCAACGGTGTATTGTATGACTCATACGTCGTTTATAAGTAAGCGCGCCGCAAATATAATTGTCCTTGTAATTGAAAATGGAAGTGAGAAAACCTGCGCTCTCTCCCCTTCAGGCTTGAATTAATCCCTCCCAGAGGGGGGGATCAGCCACACGGATTCTTCTTCTCCACTTGTTTCTGTCACTGCAGCCTATCTTCTGTCTTTAATCTGAGGAACTTCATAATTTTATGTCTTGTTGTTTTCCGTCATGCTTCAAATCTGCTCTAGTCACGCCTTTACTCAAAAACCCGACCCTGACACCAGCAACCTTTCTAACTTCAGACCTATATCTCTAACCTCAATAACATTTCCAAGATCCTTGAACGTCTTTTTCTTACGCGTATCAAGAAACACATAACTTCTCCCTAACTTCAGCCCCTACCAGTCAGCTTACCGCGAAGGCTATTCCACTGAAGCTGCTCTTGTCTCTACACTGGATAACATCTTCTCCTGTGTTGACAATGGTAAAGCCTGCCTCTCAGTATGCCTTGAGCAGCCTTGACCTCAGTGCAGCCTTCGACACCGTAGACCACCAGGTATACTTCTTTCAAGACTCACAAAGAGCTTCGGTGTCTCTGGGATTGCCTTAAACTGGTTAGCTTCTTACCTGGGTGACCGTAGTCAGCAGGTAGGCATCGGTACCGCTCGGTCTGAGTCCACATTTTGCACTGCTGGAGTACCACAGGGATCTGTCCTTGGCCCTTTATTATTTACAGTCTTTACTTCCCCAATTAGTCATATAGCTAAGCACTTTGGAATCCAATTACAACAGTACGCGGATGATACTCAGCTGCATATTGCTCTGTCACACACTGATCAGTCTGGTAAACTAAAACTTGAGGAGTGCCTGTCATCTATGTATGCATGGTTCTGTTTCAATGGCTTGGCCATAAACCTAAACAAGTCTGAGGCAATTCTGTTCGGTTCAGGCCAACGCCTGCGTTCTTTCCCTTCACTTTCTAGTGTCGACCTTGCAGGCACTGCCAGGGTTACCCCAAGTGTTTTGACAGTATCTAAAAGAGACACCTCTTTTAGATACTGTCAAAACACTTGGGGTAACCCTGGACAGTAAGCTCACATTCCGACCGCACATAACAGCCTTTGTAAATCTTGTTTCTATCACATCAGGGCAATACGTCACATCAGGTCGGCTCTAACTAAGAATATGTCTCAAACTATAGCCTGTTCACTTGTATCCTCTCGTCTTGATTATGCTAATTCCCTTTTTGTGGGTGTCTCAAACCTTGAACTCAAAAGGCTGCAACGAATCCAAAACTCCTTAGCTCGTGTAGTGATGTGTGTCCCATTACGAACATGCTCCTCAGTCCTACTCCATGAGCTGCATTGGCTTCCTGTTGAATTCAGAATAAAATTTAAATTGGCCTGTTTGACCTACAAATTAAGCCCTCAGCACCAGCACACCTACCTATATTCATGCACTACTAACTCCTTACATGATACATCCCTCCTCGTTGCTTGCGATCATCAAGTACAGGTCTTCCAGCTGAGCCACGATGCAGAACAGTTATGGGCTCTCGTGCATTCCATGCCTCTGCTCCAAAGGAATGGAATTGACTACCACTCTCCCTTCGTAGCTCAAATTCACTTCCTTCCTTCAAAAAGCGACTCAAAACTCACTTTTCTCCTTGGCTTTCAAGGATTTGTAAATCTAAGTGCATCTTCACCTGACTATCCGCGCCTCAGATTCACATTTAGGTGTGACCTTGCGCGCGTTATAAATTTATTTAATAATAATAATAATAATAATAATAATAATAATAATAATAATAATAATAATAATAATAATAATAATAATAATAATAATAATAATAATAATAATAATAATAATAATAATAAATCGGGGAACGCCATCTGCCTCTCCGGGTCACTGCCACCGATCTCTGAACTCTGCTGAAATGACAATACATAATAATAGGCCTAATAATAATAATAATAATAATAATAATAATAATAATAATAATAATAATAATAATAATAATAATAATAATAATAATAATAATAATAATAATAGGTCCTTGGCCTATGTGTTCATTCATTCATTCATTCATTCATTCATTCATTCATTCATTCATTCATTCATTCATTCATTCATTCAGAGGACTTATATAGCGCCCCTCCAAGATAACCTACTCAGAGGCGCTCCCAGCCCAACTACGGCGATAGAGAACAGTTTTCAAATTCTTGTAAAAGGTGTATGCAGAGTCTCCAGCTAGAAGAACACGCAGATCTGAAGGAAGATTATTCCAGATGGTCGGCCCAACCACTGAGAAGGCACGAAGTTGCATCTTTGAAGTGCGCGCAAAGGGAACAGCAAGTTCGCCACGAGATGCAGAGCGAAGATTTCTGCGGGTAGCTAAACCTGAGGTAGGGCGACAGAACTCACGCAAGTAGGCTGGGGCGCTCCCTAAGGGGCCGTCCATAAAGTACGTCACGCTCCAGAAGGGGAGGGGGTTTAAGAAAGTGTGACAGTTTGTGACAGGGGGGGGGTCAGGCCATGTGTGACGTCACACATTTATTTTATTTTTATTTTATTTATAATTTATTTTTTATTTTTTAGTAGAATTTCATAGCTTTAAAAATAATTTTCAAAAATTTTCTGAAACATTTTAATTAGTTTTATGTCAAAATAGCATGAAATGCATATCTCCTGAATGTGTTTTTCACGATTCCTCTCGCTAGGAGCGCTAGTAATAATGCTGTTGCGAAGCCTTGTTTATGTATTAGTCTTGCTTTCGGAAGTATTATTATTTCTATGTTCGAAAGTGTGACGTACTTTAGGGGGGTCCGAGTTTTGTGACAGTTTGTGACAGGGGAGGGGGGTAAAAATGGTCAAAAATAGCGTGACGTACTTTATGGACGGCCCCTAATTGGCATCGCCAGACCCAGACCGAAATCCTAAATTGAATGCGCTGAGAAACAGGAAGCCAGTAGTGTATGTCACGCATGGCTCAATTTAAAGCTCAATTGAAACATTATCTCTTGAACATATAAAAAGAATAGAATGACTCGATAGATTGTAGGCCTACCTTAGTTAAGATTGTTTATATGCCTATATGCACAACTGTGAACATTATAGCCTAATCTGTTTTGTTTTTATTTTGTTTGTTTGTTTTAAATCTTGTACTGCAATGTTTTGTTATTTAGTTGTTTGCCTATGATTTAGCCCTAAAATTGTTATTTAAGTTGAATTTTCTATAACTAGGCCTATAGGCCTATATGATCATAAAAATCGTCTTGCCATCAGTAAATGTAATATGGAAAAGGGGCAGCCCTGCAATAGCGGCTTATTTTATCCTTTCGGGCTGTCCTGTTGACGGCATCAGCAGATTAACATTCTTTTTTAAATGACTGATTGTTAATTAATTGTGCTGTTGACTTTGTTGATTCAATAAACGGCTGATTAATTGAGCATGAGAATACTGTGAGGATCGTAATCGATCGGGATCTGATTAAACCCTGTGCGATATACCTGCTTCATGCATGGATGCTAGCGGCGTATTTGCGGCACTGGCAACATGTTGAGCAGAAAACGTCTCTTGAACCTCCTTCGATCGAGCGTTTCTTCTGCTACATTTGCAGATATTTTATCATTCTGATGCTAAAGCCACAGTAAAATTGTCGGCTTTGTAAACTGTGTCTATTCTGCACAAATACAGCAAATAGCAGAGATCATTTTAGACGCATCGTTCGTAAGATTCGTTTTGAGGCCGCGTCGTCTGCGCCAGTCACAGTGAGTCAGAGCAGCGCCCGACGACGGACGACGACCGATCAACGAAGGCCTTCATTCGGGTCGACATGATGACGGTTGCTATGGGAAGAAGAAGAAGACCGAGGGGCTTCGGCCAACAGCCAACCACCTGTCTCTGTCTGACCGCAGTTCTCTTTCTCGAAATTCTGCTGGGAGTGCCGACGGAAACACGGTTTGTCGGTGCCAAGGTAGGCAGATTTCTGGCGTCCATGTGGATTGAGTTTATGAACAGTTGAACACATTTTTTCCCCACCAAGTCATTGCTTCCCATACCCTAATGGCCTCTCTTATCTCCCACCTCAATTTTTACTAGTTTCTCCGATCATCGCCTTGTCCTTTTTGCAAACTATGATATGGGCTGAAGGCTATCATGATCACCACCATCAGACATTCTTATCCTCTAGGAGTCATGCAGTCAGAGACTAACGACCATGTTGACTGACAGTAGGTTTGTAAGGTGAGCTTGTATCTTATACGGCAGTTAGTTACTGTTGTTTAATGACATCTCTTTGCCTTGATTTTACCTTACCTTACATGTGCAGAGTTAGGGTGTTAGGGTGGTGGTGGTGGTGGTCGTGGTGGTGGTGGTGGTCGTGGTGGTGGTGGTGGTGGTGGTGGTGGTTGATGATGATGGTTGTGGTTTTGGTTGCGATGGCAACATGATGATGATGATCTGGCTAATCATGTTGATGATCATGATGATAAAGATGATGACAGACAATGACAATAATATTATATCTGTGTGTTCCTTATAAATCTAAAGCAGGACAGATAAATTGAAACAATTATGTATTTTACTTTGAATTTCTGGCCCAGGTTGTAATGCAGATTGAATGCACTGTCATTCACTTAGAATACTTTGAATTCCATCAGACAATTTTAGTGACTTATTGATTTTCATATGACTCCTATTTTATTTGAGCAGCCTACCAGGATATATTGGTAGTCGATCTGGTGAGATAGTTACTTAGTTTTATGGTGATATTTATAGTGGTTTGGTATGTATACTGTTATGCTATCCTGAAGTGATGTTCACACTAGTGGTTTGTTTACAGTGTTGTGGTGATTGTTTTCATGGCAGTATGGTTGCATCGCGTGGGGTGAGAATCATAAGGTCGTATCGTAAGAGAAGTCATTCTTGGCAAAACGGATTTTTATATTGCAACGCATATATCAATTCACACAGTCACTCTGAATGCACTTGTTTTATACATCTACCATCAAAGTAATGTACTTAATTATGTAATATGTATGATCTGATAATATTTTATAAAATGACCCTATAAAAGCCCAAAAGACTTTGTGATCCTCACTCAAAGTGAAAAGGTCATTAGTATGCGAGGATCACAAGGGCGTATCATTTGTACTTCATTCAGTCTCACTGTCTTCGTTAGCATCTGGCTCAGTCAGCGCATCCCTCATGGCACCACTGTGTGGAAGATTGTGGTAGAAGGCATGATAGTCTCTTGGTATTGCTAGAGAATCGCATAAACTGACTAAGTCCAGGAACTTGGCCAGAGTAATGGCGGGTGGATTGACAAATATCGGAGTAGCCTCAGGAAACAACACTGGGCGTCTCCCACGCGCTCCGGTGTTAACCACCATCTTACAAAACTCTCCGTCATATCCATTGCGAAACTGAATCACATTAGGTTGCAACTTGTCATATCTCAACCACTTAATGTGCATCCAGTTGACCTTTGCACCGTTCAGGTCTTTGGAACGATTTCTGACATAGGCAGTAGCCATACTTCTGTAGTTAATAACATCAGCAGTTTCCAGCTGTACTACTGAGTAAGGATCATGACGACGTGCCAAAGTGACGATTCTGTAGTAGTCGGTGGGACTGTAAATGTCGACCTTTTTGTAAGCAGACTCAATGGCGCTATGTGCAGAGTCACATTCCATCTGAGAGTGACCAGATTCCATGAATATATGTTCAATGGTAACTATAGGCAACTCGCGTATGGCACGAAGACACATGGTTGCAAAGTTAATGTTACGGTTTTGTCCACCACATGTGTCAGAGTACATGACAACCTTAGTGATTTGTTGAGACAGACTACCCAAGTATTTGAAAATACATGTTGCTATCTCACAACTTCCCCTCCCAGCCTTTGCTTCGTGCCACATATAATTTACGCACTTCTTATCGCTCAAGCTGTAGACAGTCAGATTGTAAGTCGACAGCTTCCGCTTATAGAACAGTGAGCTGACATTTAATTTAGGCGATTGGAGAACTTGCTGAAGATCAAATGTCACAGCATGCACTGTGTCACTTGTCTTTGCCTCATTTTTGTGTGCTTCCTTCTGTTCCCTGACTCTTTCTTTTCTTGCATGATGAGCAAGGTGTTCCACTTCTTTGTCTGCTCTTTCACATTCTGTCATATTTTGAAAGGCAGAACAAAAGTTACAGGCATCCTTTTTTGGCTTGTGGAAAGAGATATTGAAATCTGTATTAAAAATATCTCGATAAAATTTAAGATTTTCTGGTTTAACGTTTTCCAACGAACATTTCTCAGTGTACAGTTCGTGCATTTTCTTTACAGAAAGATTTGAATCGAGATATTTTTTCTGTGAGCTAGCACGACCATAGTGTGATTCTAAAGCAGGGAAGCTACGAATATGTTCCCGAATCTTCTCTCTGACATCTTCCGTCTTCTTTGATCCAGGTTGATGTCTTCCTCTCTGATCACTAACAGCAAAACCAGTTTCTTTTTCTTTTTCCTTGGCTATTTTAACAGTTTTCTCACCGATATCAAGTGTCTTGAGAAACATTTTCTTACACACCTGTATCCGCTGATCACCATTCGTGAAGTAATACAGGAATGTGTTCTTGCGACGGCTTAGTTTACGTTTGTGTGTTTGTTTTGGTATAACCACAACGTGAAATCGAATAAAGTCCATCTGCCTGGTTTTGTCAGCAATTTGCCAATAGTTCTCAAATATTGTTTTTCGTATAGATAAAGCCATTTTGTCTGAACACATGTGTTTACATTTAGCACAATCAACGTCTTTCATAGCCCTACCTGGCACAGACTTGCCACGTGCACTGATGTATGCTTTCCCAGACTGACAGGACTGTTTTCTTACATTTCTCTTCCAACCGGATGGATCTCGCTTTCTTTTCCTTGACAGAGATACGGAATTTTTCTCTGAAGGAACAGGCATTATCTCGATGTCTGCCGAAGTACCAGTCGAGGGCTCTGAAGGGGTCGTGACATTAGCCGAAGTACCAGTCGAGGGCTCTGAAGGGGTCGTGACATCAGCCGAAGTACCAGTCGAGGGCTCTGAAGGGGTCGTGACATCAGCCGAAGCACCAGTCGAGGGCTCTGAAGGGGTCGTGACATCAGCCGAAGTACCAGTCGAGGGCTCTGAAGGGGTCGTGACATCAGCCGAAGTACCAGTCGAGGGCTCTGAAGGGGTCGTGACATCAGCCGAAGTACCAGTCGAGGGCTCTGAAGGGGTCGTGACATCAGCCGAAGTACCAGTCGAGGGCTCTGAAGGGGTCGTGACATTAGCCGAAGTACCAGTCGAGGACTCTTTACTGAAACCATGTAATATACAAGAATAATTTATTTCACATAAGAGTCATTGTTGTATTGTTAAAGACTTAGTATTAGTAATGTTGAATATCCTGTACCGGTTTAAAGAAATGAAAAGTTCTCATGAATCTTATTCAATAGAGTTTGGAAAATGATATGCCATGCTGTCATGCAGGAAATATAAGATTGCAATTTAATTAATTATTATCATTAAATTAACTTAATAATAACTTAATTAATTGTAATCCACTCATAAAATAACATAAAAGGAAATTACAGCCTTGTCTTCTGTCGACCACAATGAAGGTGTTGGTTATACGCAACGGACGCCGGGGTCGGTATTTGTGTCGTCCCTTGGACGCATCGTTAATTTATTTTGGCGTCCATTCAGAACTTGGGTGCGTCCGTGGACGCAGCACCTTTATTTTTCAGCGTCGAGCTTCAAAATGTCGGTGTCCCCTACGCCAGGACGCACACTAACCGAATCACTAATTATGAAAATTTATATAATACATACGTAAGATCTGATCCATATCATCGGATTCTTCCGATGACAGTGCACTCGATGGACAATAATCTTCATCTCTTGAATCATCCAATTCATCGGAATCGGATTCTAAACACTGTTCTAGAGCTTGTTTCAGGGAAAATGTTTTGCGCAACGATCTGTCAGCCATTTTCTTTGTTTACCGTTATTATGAAAAGTGATAGCTTCCAGTTAGTTACGACCTTGTGATCCGCAGCTTCTCACATACGACCTTATGATTCTCACCCAAACAATATAAACGTCAATACGACCATGTTGCTCAAGATGTATCTCGATCATTACTGCATATACATACGTCTTTGTTGCACTAGATTGTGGCCCTTTCCTTGCTTAATCAATAGAAACTAAAAAAAGCATTTTTTCAAAATCTACACGATACGACCTTGTGATTCTCGGCACACGATCGCTAAGGTGATTTTTATAGATGACACATTTACAACATTGTAATGATGTTTACAGCACTGGTATTTTACGGTGGTAGTGTATTTATGCTGTTATGGTAATATTTACTTTTGAGGTTTATTTACATTTTCTCTTCTGGTGCGATACCTTTACAGTAAATACAGTAAACAGTAATATTAAATATTTACTGTATTATAGCGATATTTACGCTGGTGATATGCTTGCTGTATTAGGAGGAAGTGTATGGTGATATTTAACTTGGTGAGAAATTTCATCTGCTGTTTCATCTTACTGTTAAGTGGTGATATTTACTCTGTTCTGGTGTTGTTTGCTGTGCTAAGGTGATATTTGATGTGGTTTGGTGCTATCAGCTTGTTTGTAATCTTGAATTATTAAATTATTACTTACCTTAGAATAATTGATGATATTTAGTTGTTTTGTTAAAAGCTGTGTAATGGTAATATTTTATTTGATTTCGTGAGGTTAACTGTGAAGTACTGTCTATATTTAACAGTGTTGTTATTGTTAAATGGTGATGGACAGGTACATTGCAATTTTGTAATTGTAATTGTAATCACAGATCTACATAGCACCTATTCTAGAGAGACTCATCAGAAGTGCTGAACTTATCTATATATATTTTTGCAATATAGGCTATCACTCGATATATTTATATATACACATGCATAACATTGCATTATACATATACATATATATA
This sequence comes from Aporrectodea caliginosa, assembly GCA_020284085.1. Classification (NCBI taxonomy): domain Eukaryota; kingdom Metazoa; phylum Annelida; class Clitellata; order Crassiclitellata; family Lumbricidae; genus Aporrectodea; species Aporrectodea caliginosa. The sequence goes on along the minus strand of JACEVL010000045.1, from coordinate 1,039,391 downwards.
TGTTGAGTGTATATATATAATTATATATATATGTGCTGTGTTTATTTGTATTTTGCTATTTAAATAACACCTTTATGAACCTCACAATGGCAGGGTATGGTGATAATGTGCTGTAGCGGTATTGTGCTGTGGTGATTTTGTACTGTGGTGATTTTGTGCTGTGGTGATTTTGTGCTGTGGTGATTTTGTACTGTGGTGATTTTGTGCTGTGGTGATTTTGTACTGTGGTGATTTTGTGCTGTGGTGATTTTGTGCTGTGGTGATTTTGTACTGTGGTGATTTTGTGCTGTGGTGATTTTGTACTGTGGTGATTTTGTGCTGTGGTGATTTTGTGCTGTGGTGATTTTGTGCTGTGGTGATTTTGTGCTGTGGTGATTTTGTACTGTGGTGATTTTGTGCTGTGGTGATTTTGTGCTGTGGTGATTTTGTACTGTGGTGATTTTGTGCTGTGGTGATTTTGTACTGTGGTGATTTTGTGCTGTGGTGATTTTGTGCTGTGGTGATTTTGTACTGTGGTGATTTTGTGCTGTGGTGATTTTGTGCTGTGGTGATTTTGTACTGTGGTGATTTTGTGCTGTGGTGATTTTGTGCTGTGGTGATTTTGTGCTGTGGTGATTTTGTGCTGTGGTGATTTTGTGCTGTGGTGATTTTGTGCTGTGGTGATGTATGTATTTGGTTGTGGCACACGAGCGGAAGTCCATAATACATCATGAGCCTCACGTGTTGCTTCTTGTAAATTCTCGGTTCCTCATGGCTTTCTTTTCTCTTTCTTTTCTCTTTCTTTTCTCTTTCTTTTCTCTTTCTGTTCTCTTTCTTTTTCTTTCTTTTCTCTTTCTTTTCTCTTTCTTTTCTCTTTCTTTTCTCTTTCTTTTCTTTCTGCCATTTATGATTTATTCTCCTTCTTGTTCCTCCTCTCAACCTCCCCCACAGAGCAGCAGAACATTCGGTCAATTGCTGATTAAATATGAAAGCTTTGGCTGCCCATACTGCAGGTCACACACACACACACACACACACACACACACACACACACACACACACACACACACACACACACACACACACACACACACACACACACACACACACACACACACACACACACACACACACACACACACACACACACATCTCCCAGCCAGCAATACATCCAAACAGACAAACACAAGCAAACACACACAGGCAAAATGATGCAAAGAGGCAAACATACATATATTTTGAGACAGACACAGAGATAGAACCACAGACAAACAGACACAGACGAACAAGAGACAAATATGGCACAAAAATAGATGCAAAGACAGACACATGCAAACAGACAAATACAGAGACTGATGCAGAGGAACAAAAAGACACTCAAACACATACAAACTCATAAACACAAATGAAGAGAGAGATACACACAAACATACGCATTCAAATGGACAAACACAGACAGACATATGCATTACATACAAACAGACACACACACACACACACACACACACACACACACACACACACACACACACACACACACACACACACACACACACACACACACACACACACACACACACACACACACACAAAGAGAAGCGGAAACACATATGGACACATAGAAACAGACATACACAGACAAATGGAGAAACATAGAAAGTCACACACATACAAACACACATACATACACACACGCACACATACTCAAACAAACCCACACACAGAGAATCACTGAGAACAAATGCTGGACCGTGAAACGTTGAAATGAAGAGACCGTTGAGTGTTGTCCTTTGTAGTATTATAATGATGTAGATTTTAGTTGTAAGATGTTTCAACGATTTTTTACTCTTTTGCAGAATAAGAAAATCCACAAATTCTTTGACGAATCCTACGACAGCTTCCTTGATCTTCCCGAAGATGAGGCAGAGACCGCGTTCCACTCATCCACTTCAAGGACACTGGCTTCCACGAAACGAACAACGGCTCCAAAGTATCAGGAGGAGAAGGAGGAGGAGGCAGAGGAGGAAGAGGAAGTCCATAACTCTGTGTCCAGCCAAGAAGCGAAGGAAAACAGCAACTCCTCCTTCTCCTTCTCCTCCTCTTCTGATCTTGTACATGGTACAAAAAAAGACTCCAAAGGTATGAAACAATTTGCTAGATGTATACATCACCTGTTACAGGATTTCATCTTCTCTTAAGAATTAAATCATGAATAAGACTTAAGATAAGATCAGATAACAAACCAGTGCCTGTAATTCTGAGGTTCCTAAAAGATATTATTTCATCAGATGCCCTGACATACATATAAATAGTTGATTTTCCCATCAAATTCAGGGGCTGCATTTGCCCCTCCCTCAGCCCCACCAAATGAAGTCCCTGCTAGTGTGCCGCAGAAATTCAGAGTAATTGGAAGGCAAAACAAGGGATTGTGAGATGTCCATGAGGGATAGAGCGTTTGTCAACGGAACGTTCGTTAATTCCGGGGAAATGAATCCAGGCAGAGAACGAAGTGGGGGAGGAGGAGGAGGAGGAGGAGAAGGAGAAGGAGGAGGAGGAGGAAATGAAGTGTTTTGTTCTGTATAGGAAGAGCGTTTAGTGTGTTTGTAATCGGATCAGTCTGACTGGAATCTCCTCATGAGGAGTCAATGCTCTTTACCGTTACATTTACAATCGAGTGCTCGTGAGCGACCAAGAGAGCAGCACAGAAATGCTCTGTTACAATTGCATATCCTCAATAAATTGGTCCTGAGGAGCAAAGCGAGCGCTTATGCTTCACGAAGCAGCAACAGGAGCAACGACAGCCGACCGGTGCATCTGCGCCCGCCCCCCGCCGCCGCCGCTGTTGGCGTGATCGAGATGAGCATGAGATATGTCCCGGGCGGCGTCTCCACTGTTCTCTTGATGTCCCAGGAGACGCGCTCGGTTCGTCGATCGCTCTGATGATCGCACAGATAATCCGCTTCGTCATTCCAGTCATGTAAGGCCAGCGGACATCTTGACAGGACAGCAGGAAGCTCCTCCTCCTCCTCCTCCTCCTCCTCCTCCTCCTCCTCCTCCTCGCAATTCCAGAGTCGCGAGGGGAGGGTAGGAGTCCAACAGATATTAACTCCAGATCATTCTGGAGGAGCAGAGAACCATGCAGATGATACTTTCCGTTTTCAGTTACCTTTCCCCTTCCCCTTCACAGCTTGGGCAGTTAATGGCACTCCGTGGACGTTCTTGGGAAGGAGAAATCCCGTTTCATGGCACCTCCCCATTTCAGTGGAGCGGAAAGCCTAATGAATGGCACCATCACATTCAGGTTAAGGGAATACCCAGTAGATAGCACCTCCTCGTTTTGGGGAGCGGAACACCCAATGAATGATACCTCCCTATTCCAATTTTAGCAGAAATCATGTGAATTGTATCTACCCATTCCGGTTGAGTGAAAATCCAAGCAGAACGAACAGATTACACCTCCCCATTGAGATGGAATAGAAAGCAGCCTAGTGCATGGTGCCTCCCCATTCTGGTGTAGTGCAGAGTCTAGCAGATGGCGCCTTCCCATTGGGGATGAGCGGAAGTGGAAAATAGGAGGAGGAGCGGACTGATGTTGTTCTGGAGTTGGACGGATCGTTTCCATGTTGTCTGGCAGCAATAATGATTTTTCGGATGGAAGAGAGAGATCGTTGCTGGTGGTGGTGGTGGTGGTGGTGGTGGTGGTGGTGGTGGTGGTGGTCTGACCACACCGTGCATCTCCTTCCTCCTCCTCCTCCTCCTCCTCCGCACAGCAGACGGATTTCTCTGTGTGTGTTTTGACGGTAATGGAAAAATGAAATCAGTCATTCATCATCATCCTCCTCCTCTCCTCCTCCGTGCATTGTTCTCCTGTCAACCAGACGCCAAGTCTCTGTCTCTCTCGGCCGGGCAATGGGATAACTGCATCGGGTGTAGACGGTTGCGGGTTCGAAGCTGTCGTGTAACGTGACGATGCGATTTGTATTTGGATGGAATGAGAATGGGAAAGAGGGAAGGAATGAGATTTGGAAAGGGGAGGTCAGTGGCGGATTTGCTCTAGGAACAAAGGGTCACGGCCATGAGGGGCCGCACATTCCAGGGGATGGACAAAACATAAAAATTTCAATATTAAAAATTTGACATTAATTATATATTTGAACCTACGAACGAGACGACAATAAATAAATAGGATTTTAATGATATTAATAATAAAAGTTAAAGAGCGAGCAGAGAAGACTATAGCATCATTTGAGACAACTTGCTATAGAAGAATTCTGAAAATACCTTAATTGGACGGCCAACAGGAGAAATGAGGAGGTGTTGAGGTCGGTCGGAGGAAGAAAACTGGGGGGCGAAGTAATAACAAGGAAATTGACCTACTTCGGACACATCATGAGAAAGACGTCAAATTGTCTGGAGAAAGATATAATCATGGGAGAAACATACGGAATAAGGAGGAGAGGAAGACCTAGTAGGATGTGGATTGATGATGTGAAAGAATGGACAGGAATGACTCTGGAACAGGCAGTGCGAGCAGTGCAACACAGAGATTCGTTGAAACAAATCGTCCATTGTGCCGCCAAAGTTCCTAGAGACGAAACAGGAGGAGGGCATCGACGACGACGACGAAAAATAAAAGAACTTAAGACTTTTGGAGCAGCAGAAATATTAGGACTATAATTTAGGAGTGGCAGTAAATATGAGAGAATGTATCTTCAGTTGAACGGGAATCAGATGAAACCTTTGAGTACAGCAGGAACCGACCCAGGTGGAACCGGCGGCAGGGGAGGGGTGTCATGACCCCTTGCGGTTTCATTGTTTGGGCGAAAATACGATGATAGCACAGAATGGACGTGTGAAGTGATGTGTAGGGTATACTTTGTGGACTGCGTTTTCCCTCCATCCTCCTCCTCCTCCTCCTCCTCCTCCTCCTCCTCCTCCCTCCTCATCATTCCTCCTCCTCCTTCCTCCTCCTCCCTCCTTCTCCTCTCTTCTCCTCCTTCTCCTCCTTTCTCCTCCTCCTCCTCCTCCTCCTTCTCCTCCTTCTCCTTCCTCCTCCTTCCTCCTTCTCCTCCTTCTCCTCCTCCCTTCTTCCTCCTCCTCCTCCTCCTCCTCCTCCTCCTTCTCCTCCTCCTCCTCCTTTCTCCTCCTCCTCCTCCTCTCCTTCCTTCGATGTATAATGTTCCTTCTCTTTCTCCTCCTCCTCCTTCTCCTTCTCCTCCTCCTCCCTCCTCCTCCTTCTCCTCTCTTCCTCCTCCTCCTCCTCCTCCCTCCTCCTCCCTCCTCCTCCTTCTCCTCCTCCCTCCTTCTCTTCCTCCTCCTTCTCCTCCTCCTCCTTCCTCCTTCCTTCCTTCCTCAGTCACTTGTCGTCTTTCGTTCGTCGTCCTCCTCCTCCTCCTCCTCTGTCCTCCTCCTCCTCCTCTCCTCTCTCTCCTCCTCCTCTTCCTCCTCCTCCTCCCTCCTCCTCCTCCTCTCCTCCTCCTCCTCTCCTCCTCCTTCCTCCTCTCCTCCTCCTCCTCCTCCTCCTCCTCCTCCCCTTCTCCTCCTCCTTCTCCTCCTCCTTCTCCCTCCTCCTTCTCCTCCTCCTTCTCCTCCTTCTCCTCCTCCTCTCCTCCTTCTCCTCCTCCTCCCTCCTCCTCCTTCTCCTCCTTCTCCTCCTCCTCCTTCCTCCTCCTTCCTCCTCCTCCTCCTCCTCCTCCTCCTCCTCCTCCCTCTCCCTCCTCCTCCTCCTTCTCCTCCTCCTCTCCTCCTCCTCCTCCTTCTCTCCTCCCTCCTCCTCTCCTCCTCCTCTCTTCCTCCTCCCTTCTCCTCCTCTGTCCCGTCCGACTCCCATGCTTACTGATCCAGTTAGCTTACATTGGTAGAGCGTAGCCTACGTCCCATGCTGAGTCCCTTTACAGTGCATGTGGATCGTGTTTCGCCTCCCGATGATGGGAGGTCGATTTCAGAGCAGCGGCGACCTTAAGTGGCGTTGCTGCACGCATTCAGAAGGGCAGCGATGGGGAGGGGGAAGGATCTCCCCCGATCAGTTCAATGAAAACTGAGCGGGGGTTGACTCGGTTGAGGCCATAAGAGGGTCGCTCTAGCACGGTCCGTATAGCCTACATGTCACAGGACCTTAAGTGGCGTGACAGTGACACCCGTTCAAATGCGTAGGCAGCGGTGGTGAAGGATCTCACTCAATCAATTCATTGGAAATAGAACGCCTATAGGTCGACGAGTCCATACGAGGATCGCTATAGATTTGTGGGGGGCACGATGGCCGATTGGTTAGCGCGCTCGGACTGTAACGCTATGGAGAGTACGGGTTCGAGCCTCACCAGAAACAGTTACTGTGTAGAGACATTGAGCAACTGCTTCGCTCACAATTGCTCTCCAATATAATTGTATCTGCAATCGTATGGTCGTGTGTGTGCACTTCTGAACTTTGGAAGGAGGGCAGCTTATCAAAGTACAGTCGTAGTGTATAGAAAAACGTGATCTTACGTTTACATTTACAGTCGATCAGCGTCGGAATGATTGAGTGGTAAGTAAGATCTTCCTTCAGATGGTCAGATGCTGTGCTGTGATGATGCAATCAGAGCTGCAGCCCTGCTTGTAGCTAATAGCAGCAATGTTTTCCAACAAATTGACACCCTCCTCCTCCTCCTCCTCCTCCTGACTCCGTCTCGCTAGATGCAGTCTATTTCTGACGACGACCAATTCGTCGATGATGGATGGCGGGCTTTAGCGGTAGATGCCATGGGCATGCATGACGACGGAGGACCTCCTCTGCAGGAAGATAATAATATTATACTCCTTCGCCTAGCCTGGACTTTGTTATCCTCTTTTAATTAAAGCGGGACTACGGCGCCCCCCCCCAAAGGACCTCGGACCGAGGGTTCATATCGACAACCGCTGCCTCTGCCTCTGTCT
>JACEVL010000045.1:1000000-1030000 GCA_020284085.1 Aporrectodea caliginosa | reverse complement strand
CAGGGACACCGTCGACTATTTCCAACTTGCCAAATAGACTTCTTTCCTGCCAGGTCATTGCCAGGAAGCTTTTAGACAAGTTGACAATAGGCACTCATCAGTAGACCTGCAATCAAGCTTCCTGGACGCTCTACAGATAATGATTGTTAATTCTTGCTTGCTTGAAGCTTGCTAAAATATATATCTCTCATTTGCGTACAAAATTCAAGACTTCGCAGAAATTAATGAAAACTAAAGATCTCTTGAGCGACCTCTAAAAATTCAAATAATTTCCTACAACTTGGCATGAGTTGTTTCTATACTAATTGGAACCAGTCTGGGGGTGAGACCGTAAAAAACAAAACGTTTATTTTTTCTGTACTGCTAAGAAACACCCTAATATATATTAATAGCAGAATATATATATAACAGAATCATCCTATTTGTTCATTTTCGCAGCAGTCAGTTAAGCTAAGTAAGCACATCGCAACCGACGATTGTCCAATTATGTCATAATTATTATATTCGTTTATTGAGAAAGACAGCTCTGCAGGTTGGCACACCGCAGTCAGGTACAATGTCATAGAGTTTATAGAAATAATAGGTGCTTAGTTGTACTTATTGCGCAGATGACCATAACGTTCGAATGAGGAATGGACATAGTCATTGAACACTAGCATAGAGGACTCTAGGTATGAAGTTTTTATTGTCTTTGACTGGCAGCTCAAACGGGTGCCGTCTGGGCCGAAGATTGTAGCGTCTCTCGGCCACCGGTGGGAACAGGCCACGTAGAACGTGGAACTCGTTCTGGATCACTGTCCAAGCACTTGTTAATAAAATAACAAGTTTTATACTGAATATATTATATATATATATAACTTAAATTTTATATTGAATGTGTGTGTGTATATATGTGTGTGTATGTGTGTGTATATATGTGTGTGTGTGTATATATATATATATGTGTGTGTGTGTGTGTGTGTGTGTGTGTGTGTGTGTGTGTGTGTGTGTGTGTGTGTGTGTGTGTGTGTGTGTGTGTGTGTGTGTGTATGTGCCCCCGCGTGTGCGTGTTTAGTTTTCGCCATTTCCCTATTAAACCTAGAAATTGCACGGTGTAATTTACTTGCAAGACGCAAGTAAATTCAGGATTCAATAAGTAAGATATTTGTTGGTTGGCCTCTGAAACTATGGAACTCCATTGACCGTGGCATCCGTAATCAGAGGTCGCTCAACTCCTTCAAACAGGCCTATAAAAAACACTTACTTAACTGACGTTGATTTTACTGCTGCCATGCCTATTTCTCATCCTATGTTAATTGAACTGACACATGTTTCCTTTCTAGTTCTATCATTTTGTTCCATCATAGTGGGGAAGACTAGATAAGCCCATTGGGCTTCTTCTCCCCACGAATCGATTTTTATTACTTAACCTGTTAAACTTTAATCTCTTCAATTTTTTTTTCTTATTAATGGCGCTTACGAAATGTAAACTGTTATTAACTGTATTCACACGTGTACATTGTACTCATTGTTCATGGAATCGATTCGAATAAATTTGATTTGATTTGATTTGATTTGATTTAGCCTCGGTTGGATCATAATTATGGTCTTTCGTTTTGGCTTTTCAGTTGATTCTCGTACCAGATCAATAGGCCTACAGATAGTAGACATTCACGGCAAAAAGTTCAAGATTCACGGTAGCATTTTGTAAATTGATCGAAAATCACGGAAAATTTACGGCCTCAAATTATCAGGTGTTTATTGTTAAGATCCGACCAAAGCACTGCAGTGACGCAAATAAGAAAGAAACGATGCGTTCGCTAGGCCTAGGTATAAATGTTTTCGGTGTGAACGTCCTGCATCAAATCAAGTTCGCATGTATTTACTAAGATCTAACTAATCAATGTAAGCATATCAATAACGCGCTGTCACATGTGTAATGTCACGCTGAATGTTACAGTCAACTTTCGCACAACTCTTTTGGACAAGCCCTCTGCCTCGACGCAGCGCTCGTGAATAAGCTGGTGCCCTGCGCTTGGCTCTCGAGTGGCGCTTTAGAAGTTTGGAGCTTACGATTGCGATTACATATAGCGAATTTATTGCAATTTGTTACATTGCGAAACATATCGAAGTGATATCAGTTCCTAACGTCGTGTTGCATTAATTTAACAACATTTGTCCAAAATCACGACAATTCACGGCATTTGTGGAAATTCACGACATTCACGAGGGATGCCGAAACTCACGGAATTTTTCGTGAATTTCTACTCTCCCTACAGATAACTGATTCTTCTTCCATCCAATGCGGTTGATTTTTGGTCTGTTGGTCAGGTCACCGCAAGACGTCTCCCATTCGGTTACCATGGCAATGCGTCTGCAGCTGTTGCAATTAGAATTTGCGTCTGGTCATGACGGGTGCAGCCGAGATAAATATAGTTGGCCTGACAGTTTAATGCACATGAAAGCCAGATGGCTGGCTCCCTTGTTGCTGTTTTTCACGGCGGCTGGTTCCCTTGTCGCGTTTTTCGTCGGGCAAATGATACGCCTTCTGATCTCAAACACGAAACACATGAATTGTTTATGGTTTGTGGATCCAGCGCAGTCATATTGAAACGTCGTCGGCCACTGTTCTTGGTACTAAGCGGCGGCGGATGATGATTATAAATGTAAATATGGATTAACAATGATCGGCATTTGCACCTCGTTCGCCGATGCTTTATGTCCTCAGCTGCGGCTGCCGCTTTTGTTGGCGATGCTTTCCGAGTGTTTGTGTTTGAGATGCAGCTGAGGACAGAAGTTACCTCATCATCGCACAATCATTAATATCTAATGAGTGGGTGGGGTCTATAATACAGAGGAAGCACCTCATCACAACGATAATTAATATTTAATAAGCGGAGTGGGGGTGGGTGGGCGGTCTATAATGCCAAGGAAAGCAAGGTCCTCATCATTGCGTCGATGGCACTAAGCTGTTCGGCTTTAATTATGCCGTGCTGATTCTAATCGGGTAAGGCCGCCCCCCCCCACCGACCCGCACCCCACCCACTGCCTTGTACTCATGTGTTGCCAGTCCGAAGCCTGGATAAAGGGGGAGGGCGACGTGTTGAATCGTCTTCGTTATATGGCAGAGAATCGACTAAATCTGCGTTGATCTGCCTATGTGTGTGATCTGTTGTATTGGATTCTATGCAGACGTCCTCTCTCTCTCTCTCTCTCTCTCTCTCTCTCTCTTTCTCTCTCTCTCTCTCTCTCTCTCTCTCTCTCTCTCTCTCTCTCTCTCTCTCTCTCTCTCTCTCTCTCTCTCTCTCTCTCTCTCTCTCTCTCTCTCTCTCTCTCTCTCTCTCTCTCTCTCTCTCTCTCTCTCTCTCTCTCTCTCTCTCCATAATAATGGCCTAATTGGGGAGGTCACATTATAAATCGAAGGAGGTCACTTCGAATGAAAGCATTGTCAGAAGTAGTAATCCACTGGAGCATTCCTTTCCATGCATGCACTCACGCTGGAAATTTGAAGGGTTAGAGGAACCTGTCACAAAATGACACCTTGATGTATTCTTAAGACCAGCAGCAGGGTTCCAGAGAGGACCAGTCTTATATAGGATTCATTGTAATATGAAAGAATGGGTGTTGCTCACTTAATCATTTGCTCACTTACTGCTATTATCATCTTCGCCGGCTTCGAGTGGTTTCTCGCTCTCTCTCATGACGCTCTAGTGGTTCTTGTGCATGCTTTCGTTACTATAGTCAATTGACCACTGTTGCTCGATCCTCGTTTGCCTCCAACTTGGGGTTCTGGGGCGACTAGATCGAGTTCTGCGCCCGTCTGCTCGTCTCATTGGGCGAATTCCAAAATTGGGTCCTGTCTGCCTACATGACCGATGTGTTGCACTGGATCCAACGGATCTCATATCCGGTTGTTGCTTTGCTTTCACGCTGCAATGTTTGGCTGTGCTCCATCTTACCTGCGCGACCTCTGCCGCCCAGTGTCCGACGTCGTAGCGCGTCGGGCGCTTCGCTTCCCCACGACGACGACGACGACGACGACGACGACGACGAAGGAACTCCTAGTTCCACAGGCTCTCGCTTGGCTGCAAGGCAGCGCCGAGCTTTCTCGGTTGAGGCCCTCCATCTGGAATGGCCTACCATCGGAGCTGCGTTTGCTACGTCTGACCAATCTAACTGGGCTTTATAAATCACTCAGTCTTTTTTCTTTAGCCGTGGCTGAGCTGTGAACGCTACTGAGTAGATTTCTTGAAGGGCGCAATATATATATATATATATATATATATATATATATATATATATATATATTTATTTATTTATTTATTTATTTATTTATTTATTTATTTAGAATATTGAATGAATGAATGAATTTGCTAACTTAATCATTTGCTTGTTTAATCATTTGATTACGTAATCATTTGTTCACTTAATCATTAGCCCACTTACTCATTTGCTCACTTAATCATTTGCTCACTTAATCATTTGCTCACTGAATCATTTACTTACTTACTCATGTTTATTTGCTTATTTGTTCATTTGCTCACTCATTTGCTTGCTTAATCATTTGCTCACTAACTCATTTGCTCACTTACTTGCTAACTCATTTGCTAACTCATTTGCTTTCTGACTCATTTGCTGGAGTCGATTGCAATTAGAATCCCGTGAATCTCTAGGACTCCGCTGTTTAACGTTTTCACCTGCATCTCTTTCGACCTTTCTCTCTTCACGGGCCTGTCACGCTGAGAGCGCTTCTGAATAGCTCGATCTGCTGTGAGAAGCGCTTTACAGATGTTCAGATTAGATTGGATTGGATTAGAGTTGTTGAGAATATGATAAATGACCCATAAAATATATATTTCTAAATTATAATCTGCAATGATGTAACAATTGAAAAAATCAAGTTTTTGCTCAATGCTTATTTTCTTGAAACTGAATATTCCCTCTTACGACTGTTTTCTGCAGACGAGTCTCATATTATGTTAATAATATATTGTAATAATTATGTAAATGATATATTATAATAATTATGTTAATAATATATTATGTCTCTATACTCCGTGATGTCTTTGATGTTCTTCTGTTTGTTGTCTGTTGCAGAGGTCGTTGATCCGTGTCTTGGAATTCGTTGTCGAATCGGTCGAGTGTGTCGGACGAACGACGGCGACGCTGGATTCAGTGGAGCGTGGTGCGTGTGCGCTGAGGCGGATCACTGTGTCAACCATGGACGACGAGGGAAGGGGAAGGGGAAGTGGAGTAGGAGTAGGAGGGTATGTGGGTCGGACGGACGCTTCTACTTCAGCCACTGCGAGATGCACCGCATCGCCTGCATCAACAATCAACGCATCCGAGTCAATCACAACGAATCCCTCTGCAGTCTCAAAGCAGGAGGAGCAGGAGCAGGAGCAGGAGGAGAAGGAGGAGCAGGAGAAGGAGGAGGCAACCTCCAGCACCAAGAGCAGCTGGAGCAGCCGACAACAGGTCGGTACAAAGGCAGCAGCAGCATCGTGAGATAATAATTGTATGGAGTTGGCGGTTTTTTTCCGGTATACGTCAAGAAGAAGAAGATGACGAAGAAGAGAAAGGGGAGGAGCAGGACGAAGAGGAGCAGGAGGAGGAGGAGGTGGAGGAGGAAGAAGAGGAAAGGGAGGAGGAAAAAAGAAGAAGTCGAAGATTTGAACCCTACCTGTTGGTTAACATTCTAGGGCACTAACCACTAAACTACCCGGTATGAATGAACATAGAGAGAGAGACAGAGACAGAGACAGACAGAGACAGACAGAGACAGAGAATAGAGAGAGGGGAGGGAGTGAGGGATGTTGTTGAAGCATTATTTGACGAATGTATACTCTTCGGCTATAATGAACAAACAACAACGATTGAATGATGGACGGACGGACGGACGGACAGACGGACGGAGAGTTGAGAGGACGACGACGATGTCCAAGGCAACGAACAGATCTAGCTCTGAGGGGATGGGGGGGGGGGGAGGAAGACGGCCACAACAGTCTCTGTCTGTCTCTGTCTGTCTCTGTCTGTCTGTCTGTCTCTGTTGATTGGCAAAGAGTTCGCCCGCATCTTAAACACCGCAGTGGGACAGACTGAAAAGAAATGGACCGAACAGACGAAGGCGAGTGCGGTGGCGGATGTACAGAGGGGCGACAGACCCCCCCTTCCCCCTCCCACGGCGGACCCTCCTCCAGCCGAACCCTTCGCCACCCTCCATTCAGGTGCTTGCCTCCCCCGCCGCAAAACTCTACGTGTATATGGGTAACTCCACTTACTCCAGGGGCGGATCCGATGGGGGTGGGGGGAGGGCTTTCTGGATCCGTCACTGGGTCTCACTCAGTCACTGTTGGCTGTATGAAAACAGAAACATTAAAAGGTCATGCAGAAATAAGGAAGGCAAAAATTACAGAATTCGAAAAATTAAATTAAAATAGTGATGATGGGAAATTTTATGAGCAGAAATTCATTGATGACCAAGGAAATGGCTTTACGAATTTATGCAACGGAATCGATGCATCTAATGATTCTAATCACCGAAATAACTTCCAAGGACAAACCAGTCACAGCAAGTTTCTGGAAGTTTTCGCCTTTGTCGAATACAAACATACGTCCATCATTAGTACAGCAGAAGCTGTTATTTTCCCTTTAAAAGCATACCCCACTGAAATACCCCCACCCACCCCCCAGCCCCATGCGTATGTTGTAAAACTTAGCACCGTCTGTATACGGCCTGCAAGAGCGAGAGGGAGGGAGTGAGGGAAGGACGGTGATCACGCATGGCTACATCAGGCGCCAAGTCGTTAATGGATCCGATCCCTGCAACCGTCCAATGCACATGAAATATTCAGGACATGCGCTGGCTTCCACTTGCATGTAACTTAATATGGGTCTCTGGGAAAATTGTACGGGGTCGGGGAAATTACACCGAGTCTGCTGTAACGAGTAAACTGTCGGTGAGAAGTTAAGGAGGCAAAAGAGATGCCAAGAAAAATCAAGTTGATAACACTTCGTATCTATGGTTACCACTCGGACTAGCTGATCTAAAGAGCGCCTTTTCTCTCCTTGTTTTCTTCAATATCCGGATACAGCCTATAATCCCCGAAGTAGGTTGCTAAGGAATTACCGACTGACTTGATGAGTAAGTAGCTGACTTAAAGTTAGCGACTTAGTCGACTGCACGTAGACCTGGGAGTCGACCCCAATAAGTCGACCCCAGTCGACTTGGGCATCCCGAGTCGAGTCGAGTCGTTTCTGCTTAGCGCAACTGACCCCCAAGTCGAATTTGTACAGAAAAGTGACCTCAAGTTGTTTTCTACACAAGTCGACTTAAACCGACTTGGGACACAAACAAATCTAAATTTATCTCGCCACACTATTTATCGTGAGGCTACGATGGCGTTTAAGCAGTTGTAAAGTGTTTTTAGTGTGAACAAGCGTTTTAAAGACCTATTGTGTGTTAGGGTTGTGTCATGACAATACACCTGTATATAGCCTATGTATAAACATGATCTAGTTGAGCGGGCGGTCAGCGCCGCTTGTCTTACGTAAACATTGACTGAATATAGCTTGTACTGATCACGTGCTAATAGCGCGGGAAAGGTTAGAAATTGATGATTACAGTCGATTTGAATAATGCAGTTGTCTTAATACAGTAGATAGATTTGTATATTGAGAGTGAAGTGTTAAGAAATATAGTTGACTTATGTCGACGATGTACACTGAATTGAAGTGTTGAAGATAAAAGTTGATTTTCATCTCATTTGAAAGAGTAAGAAGAAATATTCAAAAACGCAGAACGGTGCTGCGATATTATTTTGTATTATCGACGCCGGTTGCGGCGGTTGGGCTATGCAGTATACTTAGGCCTACTTATTTTTATCGGTGTCGATTTATTTATATCATGAGTTATTATATGTTAAAGCGTCACACGTGCGTTTAATAAAACTGGTGAATCGAAATGTTAATATAAATGTTATCACGTCTGCCTTCCTTATCAAGAGCTGAACGCGCGCAAATCATTGAACTTTTAGTCGCCAGTGAATTCGACCCAAAGAAATCTGGATCTCATACTAATCAATCGATCGTTTGGCGCTACTTTGGTGCACTGCATTAGTCGTTTGCAGACGGAAAAACTGTTGTATTAGACAATGATCGACTTTATTGTCGGTGAGTGGTAGTACTGTGGGATGATACGCATGCATTGCTATTTGAATGACGTTAGTGGCCAAATAATTATGACAACAGAATTAATCTGTGTCATTATAACACGCCATTCAGTGCAACCAGTCCGCGGTCCGCTGCAGATTCTTCTGCTAACCCATTAAAGCATTACAAAATTGTTCAAGAACAAACACAAACAGCTTAAAATAGGCCTAATAAGCAATTTTATTCATCAGGTGTTGAGATCTAATTACTCATTAGTATAAGAAATTAATGCTTGCCAGGCAAATTGGCATAACATTTTTGTATTATTAGCCGTACGTAATCGTAATAACCATGTCGGAAGTCGACTTTAAGTCGGAAGTTGGTTGTTTTTCTGCCAAGTCGGGTCAAGTCGTTTTGACTCCAAGTTGTCGACTTCAAGTCGACCTCAAGTCACTTTAGGGTCAAGTGGGGTCAGATTGGCTGACCAAAGTGACTCCCAGGTCTAACTGCACGTATAGACATCGAAACCAACGTATACTTTCAGCGCTATATGGAATGCCTGTACGAACAGACGCCAACGATTGCTTGACGTGATGCACCGTTACAGACACCACTGCAGGGGCAGGTAGTAAGTAAAGAACTGGTGATCTGATATCAACTGGTAATTAGTGGAACACTTGAATGAGCATAATATTATTAAGGGCAGTCAACACGGATTTACTAGAGGTCGCTCGTGTTTGACAAATCTTTTGGAATTCTTTGAGGAAGTCTATGAGATGATAGATGAGGGAAAGCCTGTAGATGTAATTTACTTAGATTTTGCCAAGGCATTTTACAAAGTACCTCATAAAAGACTGGCCAAGAAGTTGCAAGCATGTGGGATTAGAGGGCAGGTATACTAGCATGGATTCAAAGCTGGCTATCAGGAAGAAGACAAAAGGTGGGCATAGGTGACAAACATTCTAGCTGGACGACAGTGCTAAGTGGAGTGCCACAAGGATCAGTGCTTGGGCCATTGCTGTTCATACTTTTTATTAATGACATAGATGATGGGATTTTATCTAAAATTTCTAAATTTGCAGATGATACCAAACTATGTAGAGCAGTGGGAAATGAAAAAGAAGCGGAGATACTACGCGGGGAAGATCTAAGAAGAATGTTCAGATGGTCACTGGACTGGCAGATGCTCTTTAATGTGGAAAAGTGCTCAGTGATGCATATGGGGAAGAGAAACAGCGAGTTTTCATATGAAATGGGGGTATGGTGTTGAAAGTGAGTGAGGAAGAAAGGGACTTGGGAGTGAAGAGCGCAAAACCCTCAAGGCAATGTGCTGAAGCATCAAAAAGGCTAACTCTACTTTAGGCATGATAAGAAGGACAATAGTCACCCGAGATAAGGATACAATATTGAGGCTATACAAATCACTGGTTAGGCCACAGTTGGAATACTGCATCCAGGTGTGGAGTCCTTACCTGAAACAGGACATGGAAAAGCTGGAGAGGGTGCAAAGAAGAGCTACAAAAATGATTCGGGGCTACAAGGATTTGGGATATGAAGAAAGGTTGAAAAGGTGTGGACTAACAACATTGGAGAGAAGGAGGAGCAGAGGAGATCTAATTGAAGCCTACAAGATTATTACTGGAATGGAGGCAGTGCAGAAGGAGAAGTTTTTTGAATTAGCACCAAACAAGGCAACTCGGGGACATAGGTATAAATTATTTAAGAAACCAAAAGGGACATTATGGCAGAAATGCTTCAGTGCAAGAGTTGTAGATTTGTGGAATAGTTTGGATGATAGTACTGTCTCGGTGGACACTATCACAGCTTTTAAGAAGAAGCTAGGAAAATTGGGCTATTAATCATGTTCCAGGTTAATTACAGTGGTTCTAACACAAACTAAACGTCTTCTGAACCACTTAAAACCCTTGTTATGTTATGTTATGTTAATTGTTAGACCTGGGACTATTATTAACTAATAACAATCCCAGGTTAGACCGTTAGTCTATTGCACTGTGAATCGCACCTAGATATAAGCAAGTGCTACTCCTGTCCTGCTGCTAATGTTTTAATCAAAACCCAAAACTCGGAGATCGCGATTAAAACAATAAGCAGAATATTAACGAAGTCGATGGCTTAGCGACTGGTTTCGATTAGAGGGCTTAACGGCGGCGGCGGTGGCGGTTCTGGTGGGACCACCGATGCAACCTGCATGTGGGCTGCTGTCACGGACCTTCGAACGACGCATCAATTGCATCAATCAGTCGTTGGTTAATGGACGGCTGCCCACTCGGATCCACCTGTCAGTCAAGATGAAACGAGTAAGGATCGCTCGAGTGTCTGGTTCGATTTCAGATCGAAGAAGGACGACGACGTAAGTGAGTGGCCAGGGTGGGTGGTGCCACAGACATCAATCTTCTGCAGCAAGGCGCCTACGTATACATGCAATTTGAGCGGCGCCATAATCGCAAATCGTCTAATTCCCTGCAGCAGCACACGTCGTCCTATACATAGCTATGGCTGCGTCGTCGTCGTCGTCGACACCGTTCCAAATCCTTCATCAGGAGATGTTGCTCAACTGCTGCTCAGCTACTGCTGCTGCTTTGGCTCGATGTTCACCAACAACAGTTGCAGAAGCAGCAGCAGCAGCGTCGGCAGCAGAACACTGAGCACAGGCCATAGGCGGAGACTTGGTCTTGGGTTTGGGGACCGGTGACGGAGCGGCCGAAGGACGATCGGCGAGGCGCGCAGCGCCGAGCAGGGGAGGGGTTTGGGGAGGGGGATGTGCCCCCTCTAAATCTAATTTTTTTTAAATTTCCACACTGTAATGGTAGCATTTTAAGCTGTCATCTGAAAAAATTGCTTTATTATTTCAGTGCTGATAAGAACCAGCTGTCACTCGTAGCTTACATGTAGTTTGAGTGGGGTTTGAGTTTTGGGAGGGGTTTGGGAGGGGGTGTGACTCCTCCCCATCTAAAAATGTTGAATTTCCACACTGTAATGGTAGCATTTTAAGCTGTCATCTGAACAAAATTGTTTTATTATTTGAGTGCTGATAACAACCAGCTGTCACTCGTAGCTTACATGTAGTTTGAGTCGTGTTTGAGTTTGGGGAGGGTTTGGGGAGGGGATGTGACCCCTCCCCATCTAAAATTTTTGAATTTCCACACTGTAATGGTAGCATTTTAAGCTGTCATCTGAACAAAATTGCTTTATTATTTGAGTGCTGATAAGAACCAGCTGTCACTCGTAGCTTACATGTAGTTTGAGTCATGTTTGAGTTTGGGAGGGTTTGGGGAGGGGATGTGACCCCCTCCCCATCTAAAAATTTTTGAAATTTCACACTGTAATGGTAGCATTTTAAGCTGTCATCTGAACAAAATTGCTTTATTATTTGAGTGCTGATAAGAACCAGCTGTCACTCGTAGCTTACATGTAGTTTGAGTCATGTTTGAGTTTGGGGAGGGGTTTGGGAGGGGATGTTACCCTCCCCATCTAAAAAATTTTGAATTTCTACATGTAATGGTAGCATTTTATGATGTCATCTGAACAAAATTGCTTTTTATTTGAGTGCTGATAAGAACCAGCTGTCACTCGTAGCTATTATTATTATATTCATGAAATATTTCAGAAATATTGGGGGATATAAGCAGCTCCGTCCGCCCACATCAAGTTTCGGGGGGGACCGTCCCCCGCTGTCCCCCTCTAAGTCTCCGCCTCTGGCACAGGCTACGATAATTTCATCGGTTTAATATAACTCTTCGACACTGGAGCGTGGTATAGTGTAGCGGTTAGTGTGTTGTCCTGTTAACCCAGAGATCGGGCTTCAAATACCAATCTAGGACACAGAAGTAGTAAAACTATGGCGTAATAATTATAATAATAATTAATAATAATAATCATCATCATAATAATAAATTTGAGACGCGCGCAAGGTCACACTGACTAATGTGCTAGACAGCCAAAGAGAAATAGTGCAGGGCATCAGCTTCTCGCGAGGGCTGCGTCAAGTCCGAGGGGTTGTCCAAAGATGCCAAGTGAAGAACAAAATCCAGTTGCCTGAACATCAATGAGACCTCTTTGATCATCCTTCTCCACCTTCTTCAATCTTCACAGTTTGTACTCCTAGTCCTCTCCTGTTCCTCGCCTTTCTAAACTGCATAATCATGCATTGATGTTACTTGTTGCGTCTTGACAGCAAGTTATGAAATAAACGAAAATACAATACAATCCGCAATGTCTTCATCCCTTGGCCCTCTTCCTCCTCCTGCCCTTCCTCTTCTTTCTCTCCATCCTCTTCCGCCTCTCCTCCAGTCCTCCTCCTCTTCCTCCTTCATCTTCTGGCACTCAATGCGATTGTGCTCGTTCCGTTTTGCTGGGCGACGGAGGGAGGAGACCGGATCAGCCATACACACAAATTAGCCATTACGCCGATCGCGTTTGGAGTAAGACGTCCCGCCGCCGACTAAATTGGGTTTAATGGGGAGAAGGAAGAGAGGGTGAACGGAGGAGGAGGAGGGTTCGGTCATGAGACCCCCCACACACACAGTCCGTATACCAGGGAACGACGTCTAAATTACGATTAGAGCTGACAAATGGGTCCGGACAACATCCGGCGGAACGGGACAGGGGGTGTGGGGGTTGGATGCTCCTCTTCGGTTATGGCTTTGGCGGAACCTGGAACGTGTGTCACTGGGGCGGGGAGGGGTGAGGGACACTGCCCCGTATTTTAGTCACGTGGAGACAGCGGCAATAAAAGACGAAGTGCTGCTGCGTACTGAGGCTCTCGGTCGGAGAATGATGCGTTTGCAGTAGGTCGCTTTGAGGAGAGTGGAGGAGGAGGAGAGAAGACCTGTTGGAGAGAGAGTGGAGAGAAGAGATTTGTATGGAGAACGTGTGCCTGTGTCTTCAGTGGGGGAATGTCTGATCACGACTGGGATATAAGACGCATTTCAGGAGCGAAATCTACTTTAAAAATCCCTAACAGTGGATGTGGAATATATGCAGCCCGTGTTGAGACATTATTATATGGTAAAATGTAAGTATGCACGCTGTTTCTATAGCGACCCTCGTATGGCCCCTCGACCTAGCTGCTCATTTTCTAATGAATTGATCGGGTCAGATCCTTCATCACCTCCACGACCCTTTGAATGGGTCCACGTCATTTAACTTAAGGTCCACTTTTGGTGGAACCATTGCCTGTCATCTGGATATCTTGACATTATGTGTTGTGCAATTCTATCCTTTACATAACGATTTTGCTGTTGGCCTTGTATCTCCAGTGTATGTATAGTCTTGACCAGTGACCGATATAGAGTTACGGGTAATAATAATTGTAACAATAGTAATAATAGTAATCGTAATAATAGTGATATTGATGGTGGTCTGTCATGGTGGCACATTCGTTAGAGCGCTCGCTCGCCCTCTTAGCCTACGCCGCGGAGAGTACGTGTACGTTGTGCCTCAACGCTCAGAGGACGGTGACTGTGTATGCGGCCCTTGAGCAAGTCCTTCGCTCACAGTTGCTCATCGCCATTGATCGATGTTCTGTCTGGGTATGGTCGTGCTCATCAACTCTGTACGCTCTCGAGGTTCTCCACTCTCACAGTAAGTAAGTAATTATGACCATTTATATAGCGTCGTTGGTAGCAAGCTACTTCTAGGACGCTTCACAAAACAGTCTACTGTCAGCGTAAATGTTAGTGCTCGTGGTTACGTAACAGATGCATTTTTAACTGTTTTTAAAGTCGATAAACTTTTGGTTTCCTGAATGGGGTGCAGGAAGACTGTTCCAGGCACGTGGACCAGCGACCCGAAAGGCTCGATTTATCCGCTTTGGTTTTAGTGTCTGGCACAAAAACATCAGCGGACTTTGATGATCGCAGCCGCGACCTATTGACATCGTCCGAAAGGGGCCTGACCAGGTACGCAGTTGTTCATACATTTATGAACCAGGATGCAAAGTTTGAACTTGATGCGCTCGCCAACTCTCAGCCACTGAAGCTCGTCCTGTATCGCGGTTGAAATGTGGTCGAACTTTTTTAGTCGCAATACCAGACGAGCAGCAGCGTTGATGACCGCCTGAAGCCGAATGATACTGCGCTGTGGCAAGCCGGCAAAGGCGACATTGCAGTAATCGATTCGGCTCAGGATTAAACTCTGCACGAGGTGGCGAGTCGCATCGTGTGTGAGGGACCGAGAAACAGACCTCAGCTGTCTTCAGGGCCGGCCTTAGGCACAGGCAAAGCAGGCAGTTGCCTGGGGCGCCAAAGTCTAGGGGGCGCCATTTTCACAAAATGTGTGTTTTAACAGTTTTATGCTTTTCACTTTTTGGCCACTTTTCATATAAAACGATTAGGCTATTTTCATTTGAATTGAAAACTTTCACGTACAGAACAAATTCTAAAACAATTATCTGTTTCACTGCACCTTTTCAACTAATTCAATTTCAACACTGCACAAATTTTATTTTGACCATTAAAATTCAATTATTCACGCGTGTCTGTACTCTGCAGATTGTGTCTGTAATAGTCCTGACTGTCGATAAATCTGTTGCTGACATAGTGACAGCTTTCAAGTGAAAATGCCAACAACTAATGGAATATTGTAGTATAATAGGCTTATATTTAATCTATGTAGCCTTACTTGCTGACTGCCGAGCAGACATCGCAGTTGCATTGATTAGGCTAAGTTAATTACCTCTAAAAATCTATAAATTTGCATTTTAATAATTATGTATAAATCAATTTAAAGATTTTATCTTATAAAATTAAAAATGGGTAAACCCTATGAAGCATCAGAAGTTATCGGGTGCTCAAAATTGTAAGAAAAAAACAAGAAACAGAAGCTATAATATCAAAAAGCAAAAAAGATGGCTTTTCAACTATTTCAACAAAATTGAAACTACTTTTGCTGTTAGGCCTAGTGTTAGCACTCAGTCATGAGCTAGTAATTCGTTTGTAATAGGCCTATACTAATATTGCAGGCATTTGCATAAATTGCTTTCAGCTTTATCGTGTTTGATAAACTGAAACCTGGTGGTGAAAAACTACAAGCAGAAAAAGATTTCTGATTACTTCAAAAATTTAATTTTAAAATAAAATTTGTTTCTTTTTTCGGCAATTCCAATTTTTCGATAATTCGATGTGTTTTTGCTTGTCACCATTCCCCCCCTCCAAAAAAAATCAAGATTATCCAGTGTACTAATAAAAAATAATTAATATAAAAACAGCTGAGCGTAATGTTTTGGCTGGTTCGTCATTGAGTTGTGACGTGGGTGGAACGTTGAGTGGGGGGGATCAAAGGGCGCCAAATGTATGCTTTGCCTGGGGCGCCATTTGGGCTAGGGCCGGCCCTGGCTGTCTTAGGATGCCGAAACTGGTCCTCACAGTCACAAGTCCCGTAATGTGTGTGGTCAATGATAGGTCGCTGTCGAGGATAAGACCGAGATCGCGGACCTCGTTCTTTGGCTCGACAGCATCCGCGCCAATGACGAAAGGACTTCGATCTAGTCTTTCCACTCTGCGTGAGGACGAACACCAGATGAATTCTAACTTGGATGAATTCAGCTGCAATCGATTGCATTTCATCCAGTCAGCAAGTAATGTCACTGATGCAGCTCACTGAGACGGACCGCAGATGCTAAACTTCGGTGGAATCAAGACGGCAGAAGCCATAAACTTGTGAGTCATCCGCATAGAGATGGTCATGGAGACTATGTTTGGATATTATGGGTAGGATGTCGGCAGTGTAAAGGAGGAAAAGAATGGGTCCCAGGACTGAACCTTCCCTCTCACTCTCTCCATGAAGTAGCTAAAATGACCACCATTGCTCACCTAATGTATGCTTCTCCTGCCTGGTGGGACTATGCCAACAGCGGCGACAGAGCAAAGATAGAACAGCTGATTAGCAGAATGAGGCGATGTGGTTTCCTTCCCTCAACTGCCCCGAGTTGTTCCGCATTGGCGGCCTGGCAGACGAACGCCTGCTCAATCAGTTGTATGTTCAGATGCAAACCACGTCCTCCGATATCACTTTCCACCTGTCCGGGACATCACGTATACAACCTTAGCCCACGACCACATCCCTTCACCCTAACAGCCAAGGACGACCGGAACTTCATCGCCCGGATTTTACACAAAACAAAAAGGCGTATACAGACGTAACTGTGTATTGTGACGGTGCTATGAAGTCACGACTAACTATTACCACTGTTAGAAGCAGTTGGTGGTGACAGTCACCACTCACGATGACCACTTTTTGGTCCTTTTGGCAGAAACTGTTTTTGTGTCATGACAGCATTGATTGGGTTTGGAACAGTTTAGCTCCATGGTGCCTGCCTCAGTGTCGTCAACATGAGTGTGATAGAGATAGTGTGATACGCCATGTAATCTGTTATCTGGCTATCTGCTGCGAGGCAACTGGCGCCACATCGTCTCTGCCGTTCGCTTCAGCCTCAGCTGCAGCTGTCGACGCAACTGAGTTGGCAGCGAAGGAAGGAAGGAAGCGCACAGCAGAATACAGCAGAACACTCGCACTCAACTGGCGCTTTGTCTCAGTTCAATTTACGGCGGCATTGTTGTTGTTGTTAGTTGTTGTTGTTGTTGTTGTTGTTGTTGTTGTTATTGTTGTAAACCGGTGACACAAGAGAAACGAATTGCTTTTGTGAGTGCATTGCTGCCTTTACAATGCAATATGCTGCAACTTTTGTTGCCTCCCACGTCTCTTTTCCTCTGCCG
Source organism: Aporrectodea caliginosa (assembly GCA_020284085.1). Lineage (NCBI taxonomy): Eukaryota > Metazoa > Annelida > Clitellata > Crassiclitellata > Lumbricidae > Aporrectodea > Aporrectodea caliginosa. The sequence goes on along the minus strand of JACEVL010000045.1, from coordinate 1,013,135 downwards.
AATCTTAACGAGTTGTAGATCTGTTTCTAAATTATTTCTTTGTTTAGTCTGTATAATTATATCGATGCCCTCCTCTGTCTAGATGGGAATAACAATGAACAGTTCCATTCAGCGCTTCCTCTGCCAACAAAGTCTGATGTGTCGTCAACCGTGAAGGAGCTTAATCAGCCGAGTGTGACTACGGTTGGAGTCGAGTCTGGAGTCTTGCCTTCAACAACCATTGGACAATGCACAGAAATCGAATATGGGAAGTTTGTGGAAAACCTTCTCCAGGCTGACTGCACTCGAACTGGAAATCGGAATTGTGCAGACTCTCGCAATCGTAAGTTTTCCGATGATCTTACCTACGGAACAGGAACTATAGCCCTGATCATATTTTCAATCTACGATTGTGCTATGATCGTACCTGATCTTCTTGCAATGCTCATGCAGGGCATCGATCGAGGATCGGTTCTAAGCAGAACCACATTCCTAAATCACGATCCTTGGGATAGAACGGAAAAAACATCGATGATCCTCATTTGTTCCACGGACCATGAGCAAGTCCCTTCACCCACAGCTGCTTTGTGCATCAGATTTATGATTCTGGTGCTACATAAATAAATAGTATCTTCGACTGATAAAGGCATTTATCATTGTCTGATAAAGTTTGATAATTTGTTTTGTCATTTGGCTCTCTATGATTTGTGACTGACCTGGTTGACCGACAGGCTAGATGAGATCAAATTCAACAGACAAATATACCCAGATATCAAATACCCGCAACAAAATACCCAGATATCAAATACCCGCAACAAAATACCCAAGACGTCTTTGGAAGTGTGTGTATAGTGGTTGGTTAATCTAGCATTTAATAGTTTGATTGATTGATCAGCTATTTAATGACTACTTAGAGCCTCTGAATAGTTATTCTGTGAGAGGCGCTATATAAATCTTTAGATACGATGTGATTTTGAGGTATTCAGTGGAACTCTGATTTTGATTAGGATTTTACTGGATCCGTGCTTTTTGCGTTTTGCAAATGTGGCCGTAGAAGCCATTAGATTAGATTAGATTAGATTAGATTAGGTTAGATTGGATTGGATTGGATTGGATTGGATTGGATTGGATTGGATCGGATTGGATCGGATCGGATCAGATTAGATTAGATTACTGATTGCTTGAGTGCTGCTGCTGCTGATGATGATGGTCATGATTGAGTTAATAATTCACTGATGAAAGGAATGATTGATTGTGTAATTCATTGCTATGGAAATTTGATTGAAGACTGATTGATTAATTACAACTATAGACTGATTGAACAGGTCACCAGTCTATCGATGACGTCATGTTCAGTAACTATGACAACGACTCTGACCAGCAGCTGGACGTCGCCGAACTGGACGCGGCCGAGCGCCATCACCGTCATCTGTCGTCCGAACTGTCGACCACCTGTCGCCTGCGAGACCTCATCAGATTTGGCGACAAAGACCTTGACCTCACCTTGACGCTGACTGAATTTTACGCAGCTCTTAGTAAGTATTGGTACCACTACCAGGCTCCGACTTAAGGACCTTGTGAGGCTCTGGCTGGATTTTGCCCTAAACCGATTAATCAGAATCAGTGCATCCCAGCATTACTGATCCAAATACCAAAAGAAGTAACATTTTTGACCAAAAACAGTTTCTTTTTTCAGTAATACAAAAATAGTTTCCCTTTTTGGCAACCTCCTGTGATAATCTTTAATCGTTATCATTAAAAGTCCATGGAAAACAATAAAATTCGTTTGAATTACATCTCACGAGAACATAAGAGATGTTTTTTTTATTTCTGCCTAGAACTAAATAAAAATACATATTGCCGATTTATCGGATTGAATCCGGATTTGGCAAAAAGAAGGCATATCCGGGAATATCCATATTCGGAAATCGGCAAAAAAATGCCAATCAGCCACACCCTAATAGCAATTCTTCCTTCTTCTGACTGTCTGATTTTTAAACCGAGGCTTTGCGATTAGAAGGTTAGTCATCTGTAAATGTACTCACATAGCTTGGTGTTTATGGAGCGGCATTTTAAGCATTACAGAGGATGCCAAGAAGGATATTTTCTGCCTTCAATACAGAAGTGTTTTATAACAGCTTGTAGAAAACCTGTGAGAAGATTATTGAAGATAGGAAGAGGAATTCTGATGTTTTTAGATGTCTGTGCATATGCCACCTGGTGGTGAACTTCACTTAATTTAGTAGCACTGATGTGCATATGATTGTGTTGAGGATTTGGAGGTATTCAGTATAGTGTTGCTGATGATGATGATGATGATGATGATGATGATGATGATGATGATGATGACGACTATGACGATATTGCTGAAGCCATGTGAAAACATTGTGAATAGTATTTATTATTATTATTATTATGCATTTATTAAGCGCCACTATCTAATGACGAAGCATTAATTGATGGCACTGAGCAGAATTTTTGTGTGAAGGACTTCCTGTAGGACCCTGACAAAGTAACCATCTTAGAGGAGGAGCCTTGAAACACACACGCTCTCACACTCTCCGCATTACAAGGTGAACGAACGCTCTAACGGTCTAACCAGTCAACTTCCATGTCTCACAACAACTGGGACCAGTGAAATGTGATGTTACTGGAGTGACGAGAATTCGATCTGACAGCAGCCAATCGAATATTGTGGTTGAGGCCACAATTATTCTGTTGCCAGTGCTGTGTCTCTTCTGCAGTGTACATGCTTAGAATATGTGTTAATTGAAGGAGTTTCACGTGTGATCTTGGACGAGGAGCTCAAGGTGTTTCTGACGTCAGCCACGGTTGGCACCAGTCTCGAGCTAAAGTGCGACATCATTGGCACGACAGACTACGTCTGGAAGAGAAATGGACAGGTGGTCGGCGGTGCCTCCGATGCTACAGACAAGATCAAGGTGGGAGCCACCATCGTCCTCCGAGGAGGGTTGGACTCTCTTCGACGATATCTCTGTTTGGCATTCATGTCTTCGGTATTTGCTCTTAGGGTATTTGCTCTTTTGGTATTTCATCTAGGGTGTTTTTGTTTTGGGTATTGCTGCCTTTGGTGCTTCCATCTGGGGTATTTTTTATGTTCAGTACTTTTGGCTTGGGTATTTTTTATTGGGTGTGTACATCTGGGTTATTCGTTATGACGCAGTGTTGTTCAATAGATAAAGTTCTACCTTTTGACTTTTGTAAGTCAGAAACTAACTCATGTATAATGCCCTTTTCACCGACCCCAACTTTGATATGATGCTATACAAATCGTCTTATTATTATTATTATTGTTATTATTATTATTTTTATTATTATTATTGTTATTATTATTATTTTTATTATTATTATTGTTATTATTATTATTATTATTATTATTAAAATCAGAGTTCTTAAAAACATGGTTCTTAAAATAAAGGTTCTAGGGCCCATCGAACACAGGCACGTGACAGCGTTAAACCGCTGGATTGTAACTGAAATCTTTTGGAACAGGAAGAAAGTTTCTTGAAGATCTTCCGTTGTTTTTGTCAATCGTCGGCCAAGTTCCATGATGAAGGCCAGGCCTTCCCGGTCCATAGGCCCCATCGTTTCTATCGCGACAGGGGTAAAACAATATCTCGTCTGAAGCTCAGCGTATTTGGATTGCTTTATTATTATTATTATTATTATTATTATTTTTTATTTATTTTTTCGCCCGAGGTAGAAATAATCCCTCAGGCTCTAAGAAACTATATTATTATTATTATTATTATTATTATTATTATTATTATTATTATTATTATTATTATTATTATTATTTTTTTATGCCCTGAGGTACTTCATTCCCCCAGGGTCTTAGAAATTATAAAAGCGTTGTATTCTGGAACGGCTACCCCTCATCCATGTCAATTAAGGGTTTAATGAAGGAGCCACTGAAAGCAACAGCGTTGAAGCGTTGTATTGTAATGGAGATACGCTGGAATAAGAAGCTGGACTCTCTGGGTTCGCCGGTTGCTTGTGTCAGATGGCGTCCCAGGTCTGAGATAAAATCAAGGCCTTTGCTGTTGATTGGACCTAGCGTTTCCATAGCAATCGGAATTAAAACGTGAGTGTCGAGGAGGGCGGAGTATTTCTGGTTCTTTCTGTCCTCTGCCAAGCCAGCTGCTGCTCCGGCTCGGGTGGCTGATGCGGCAAGGTAGGATGGTGCCAGCGTGTCCACCACCGTGGCATCCCACACCAGGCCTCTGCCAGCTCTCCATGGAATGAGAGTGATGCCATCCGGTCTTTTGCCGTCCGAACGAAGCAGGCCTTGAGGTTCCTTGGTCGCCGGGAACCCTGCTTTAACTAGAGCCCGGTAGAACAGGTCGTTGAGGACACCATGGCGAGCCACACGGCCAAAGCCCAATGAACAAGACAAGCCGTGCTCGCCCCTCGCGGTGACAAGTGCGCCACAAGCACAAGTGTGTGGTTCGCATATGCTGGCTCCCAAGCGCAATCCAACCGCCACTCTCATGGCCTCGTCACTCAGTCTCAAGCCACAGGAAGTGATCGGCAAGGAGTAAAGCCAGTCTCCGGCATGCTGAGCTGTGATGGCCCTCCATCGGGCCTGGTCATGTTTCTCTATTAGCGGGTTGAATAGCTCTGAGAACGTCTTTTGTAGTAGTGGTTTGTCCCATTTGGATTGTATATGAGTTGGGAAGTCTTCTGTGATGTTGGTTCCCAGATCCGCCTGCCACAATGCCATTAGCTTCTCAACTTGTGGGTCTGGCTGGTTGCCTAGCTCTCTGAGGATGTCTGACTGGAGAACGAGGGTGCCCGCGGCCGATGCCAGAAAGGCGGGAAGTGCCAGCGACGACACCCTACGTACTCCCAGTCCTCCCATGCCAATTGGAAGAGTGGACTGAAGCCATTGAGACTCAGACAGGTTGATGTTTAAGATGTTCTCCAGGCCCTTTCGGAGACGCTGGTCGTACTCAGCCAAAGCGGGGTGACACACACATGGCGCACAACGTAGACTGTAGAGCATCTTTGGGGCGCCCAGAGAGCTTCTGAGTATAAGCAGTGCATCTTGGCGCGCTATTAGGCTTAGTCTGTTAAGAGCTTTGCTCAGCTCCTCCACTCTGGTGTCCAGTGCTATTTGAAGAGCTGACCCAGTGGAGAGCGGTGCTCCTAAGAGGCAGATCAGGTCTAGGTTCAACCTTGTGAATTGTCTGAATGATTTGTGAGTGACTTGTTGCAGATCTGTGGCTGTCACTTCACATTTCGCTCTGTTAAAGACGAGGCCCAGGTCTGCACATTCTGCCTCCAAAGAATCTATGTCTGTCTCAACCGTGGATGATGGTCCACCCAAGGATATGTCGTCTAAATATCCGAAGGCTAGAGGAGAAGTCAACTTGAGGAGGGCAGGTTGAAGAGGTAGACAGAACAATAGAGGGCCCAGCGGATCGCCCTGCTGTGGGCCAACCATCGATAGTATTGTGTATTTGCCAAACTTGAGCTGAGATGTTTCTGCGTAAGCCAGATGGCAGTAAGGCGCAATCTCTGGCAGAAGAGTGTTGACAGATGATAGCATGCGATCTCGATAAAGACTGTTGAAAGCGTTTGATATGTCGAGCTTTACAAAGACGGCGTTCGAGTCCAGATCTGCCAAAAATCGACGTGAAGCATGAACTGCAGCCTCTGCTCCTCCTGAAATGCCCACACCTAGTTGTCTTGGTGACAGGTAGGATAATATTTTGGGTACTGAGTAAGAGTTGGCACCCTTGGAGGCCAGTCTGCGCCATAGGTATCCTATTACAATGGGACGCAGGCCACCTGTTTTCTTCCTGAGAGCGAACAGCGTGCCACCGAACAAGATCGATCTGATTTCTTGCGGGCAGATGCCTTTCAGCAGTAAGTTGATTAATGCTGTGACTGCAGAGACGAGAGTTTGGCCGGCATCGGCGGATTTGATCATTTCCAGAAGGTGCTGTGGCCGCAGTCCGTCCGGGCCCCCCGATGAACCAGCTGGAAATGTGCGGATGAGGTCACGCAGCTCTGACTCCGCCAGTTGGATTGGCTGAGTAAGAGGTGGAGGCGGAGCAGTCGGGCGGTCCAGTGGAGGGACCGGATGCTTAGATTGCAGTTCGGTGAATGTTTGATCGCAGATCATGGCCGGAGTTTCACCCGAGCAGAGTATCCTTGCAGCCGCCTTGATATTGCCATCTTCGAGCTTGGCCGAGACTGCTGCCGCAATAGACTGATCGCTGCCGTAGTTCTTGTTGTTACCCGCCTGGTGAAGCTGTTCTTCATCTCCGAATATTGCTTCCGCCTTGGTGCGCCAAGTGTCAAAAAACTCTGTGGTCCTTTTCTTAATGATGGAGGTCAGGTTATGACGCTTGCCTCCATGTCTTGGCTGTTCCAGTATTACTGCGCCGAAGCTCAGCAGGCATCTCCAGTTGTCCAGTTGCGTTGGATCTGATGTGAGCTGGTTGATAATGCTTGTTAAGAGTAGACCTGTACAGTTTCTGGCACCTTTAGGAATGTGACGCATGAGTTTGAACTGTAAAGAAGGGTGTTTTGAATAGTCAATGGTAGGCGCTGCTTTGCATTTGACATTGGCCGTTCCATCTGTTTGACACACGTTTGGTTCATGAATTACTTGCGAAAGGACATTAGCCATATTATTATTATTATTATTATTATTATTATTATTATTATTATTATTATTATTATTATTATTACCTAACTTAAGTCGTACTTAGGTCATCATCTGCATAAGTTTGAAGGAGAAGAACCTGCTTGTGAATCTCTCCTAGGAGACCCTAGAGAAGCTGATCATTTTATTCATAGGATATTGACATATTGCAGTTTAACATGGAAGAGACTCAGCGGCTGATTGGTTGGAGTGCTCGGCCTGTAGCTCTGTGTGTAGGGGTTCCAGGAGTCTCCTCCACCAAGGAGGCAGTCACTGTTTATGGACCATTAGCAAACATCCTTCATGCACCGTTGCTCTCAGCTCCATCAATGCTCTGTCGTATGTATGGTCGTCTGTGTACTTCGGAGCCCCATAGGAAGTAGGGGGGGGGGCATCCATCAGATTCAGAACTGTGTTGTATTGTATCAGACACAATTCTATTGTATTGTACTGTATTGAAGGTTTGCAGATTGAATGGGGGAGGGGGGATTATGATAGCAGTGTTTAAAGAGTAGAACTTTTATATGACTAGACCGATGTTGGTATGGTCTGGAGTGGGATGGGACTGGAGTGGAATTGCTGGAGATGGTCCTCTGCAGTGATGTTTCTGGGTCTCTTCTGCTGGTCTTAGGTCTTTGACGATGGTTCTCTGTACATCAGCGACGTCTCTCTCTACCATGTCGGCAATTACTCATGCCAGGACCGTCAGAACGATGAGGTCGTCCAGGTTCACGTGGTGTCAGTGCGTGGTCAGTTTCGTTTTTTACCACTTGAGTTTCTGTTTCTTTTTCTATTCAGTTTCAGTTTCGGTTTCTATTTAGAAGAAGTTTCTCTTTTTTAGTTTAAGTTCTGTTTACATGTAGTTTCATATGTTGCTTGCTTTGCTTCAGTTTCTGCTTTAGCTTGGTTTCAACGTAATTTTCAGTTTCTAGTTTCAGTTTGTGGTTCTACTTAGTTTCAGTTTCTGTATTGACTTATTTTAGTTTTTGTTCTAGTTGCAATTGAAATTTATTTCTAATCGTGGTAGTCTCTGGATTCACTTTACGATTTTATTCCAAAATTTAAATTTGTTATTGAATATTCCTAAGAACTCAGTTGAGAAACAACTAGGAAGGAAATATTGTATGAATGAGTCCACTTTACTCCAAAGCAAACATTTTCTGGTAATTGTAATTGTAACTGTAATTGTTGGGTTTGCATCATCATCAAATATTCGTTTAATAGAAATTCAGGTTGACAAAACCGCAAACTGAAACAGATAATAGGTGCAGTGGTTTATTGGTTGACATGCTCAACCATCAGGGTTCAACTCCCCTCCACCAGGGCAGAATTTGTTTTCAAGATGTCAGCGTCACCTGTGTCTCTTTGATAGCTCAGCTATGACGAGTACACTGACCATCGTACAGTATGAGTATAGGAAGATGAGGGGCGAGGGAGAGGACTGTCCATCTGCCCTCATATGCCGAGGTTAAGAAAACTGAAGTCTCTAATGCCTCTTAGTTCTTACCCTTAGGGCTAGCATAAGTGAATGCTCTTCTTCGTCTTAGCACGTTTCTCAAAATGTGCCATATAATATTAAGATTAGATTAGATTGGATGAGATTAGAGTATAGCATACATCGTTTTAAACTTCCTGAGTGTTGACTATGGCTTGATTTTGCTGCATCATCAGTTGATTGTAATTGTAAATACATGTACGGCGATTTCTACAGCATCGTCTGTAGCAAGCTACTTCTAGGAGGCTTAACAAACACTGTCTACTTGTAGCAAGCTACTTCTAGGAGGCTTTACAAACTGTCTACTGCCAGCGCAAATTCTAATAATCGGGATTACATGTAGCAAATAGTTTTGACTGTTTTTTGAAAATCAGAAGGGCTTTTGGTTTCCTGAATAGTTGCAGACCTCAGCTGTCTTCTAAAGGATTGCAAAGCTTGTCCTCAGCAGGTGATGCCCTGTACATTATGCACTGACGTCATTGAAGCTGATAATTGACAACAATTAATAATAGCGTATCTGAGCTGTTCTTTCTGATATGCTTCAGTGCCTCCGATCGTTCAGGTGAGTCCAAAGACACGTTTCCTGGCATCTGGAGCAACGGTTACAATCCGATGTCACGTGGAAGGAGTTCCGGTTCCAGCTGTGTCGTGGAATGCCAACGAAATGCCGCTTTCTGATCATCGACCCCCCGGGGACCACTATGCCCTTCTGCGTGAGTTCTGCTGATGCATGGGCGCCTTAAAGGGAGGAGCAGATTCCTAAACGGTACAACTGGAAATGCGTTGATACGTTCAAAGGCAGACTTTCGGGATTTTCCTGTTGTTGTTGTTGTTTTGTGTTCCGTAATGAAGTGTAATTGGGTTGATATACACCGAGACGACGTGGGCAGAGAGCACGGTCGTAGAGTATGGTACATCCCCTTAGACGGTTACTGTGTTATTAGGGACTTTGAGGAGTCTGAGCATGTCTGTCCTTAATAGACAGCCACTCGATCAGAGCTGGTCTCCATCTGTTCTCTGTTCATGGCTGAACCTTTGATGGCGTTCAATATCTAAAACAACTTTATTTGCATATTGTATATTATATTTACATGCCTTCCAATTATTGATCAGTGTCTTCTGTTGTGGTGCATATGTTATGTATATATTTAGGGATCTCCATGTTTGTATGAATGCATGTACTGTTTGTACATAAGTATATACATATGTACACTGTACAGGTTGTATGCACCATACATATCATCGTAACATATGTATGAAAGGCTGTATAATGTATATTCATTGTCTAATTGGGACATGGTAGCCAATTGCTTATAGCGCTCGCCTTTTAGCACACTGAGTAGGGTTTCAAGCCTCATCCTCTGAGACGGTTACTGTGTAGGGACCTTGAGCAAGTCACTCACAATTGCTCAGCACCATAGACTGATGCTTCGTCATTTCTAAGGGGTGCTTAATAATTGTGTACTAGTACAGCTGCTACTACTACTACTAATACTAATCAAAATGGATAATAATAATGTATCATCTGAAAGGTGATCACGTGCATAAATAATCCCGTGTCAGGTGCATTATTACTATTTTTCTCAAAGAATTACATTGATTTGAAACCGTTTCAGACGATGGTCTGACTCTTCAGATACGCGATGCAGACTATTCGGTTGACACAGGAACATTTAAATGTCACGCCAACAATTACGTTGGCTCAGCAGAAGACGTGGCAACGGTCTTTGTTGAAAATCCGGACGCACTTCGCACTGCTTACTGTAAATACCTCATCATCACCGTATTTGTGGTCTATTTAGTTACATGCATGATGCATCTATCCCACAAAATGTATCGAGACACTTACTAGAGCAGTACCTACAGAGTACCTTACAAAGTGTTGCTTTCATCATCAACCTAAATAGTGTTAAAGTGACTAAGAACAAACAGTTCATCAATAAAGGAACAGTGCTCAGATAACTAGAAGAGTCACCGCTGATGAGCCCCCACAGACACGCAGAGCCCAGCCGACGGATTCCCATCCACAGCTGCAGAGTATACAGTACTATAGTTATACTAACGTCTGCTTTATAAATCTTTAAATAATAATAATATAATTAATAATAATAATAGATATCTACACCAGTTAAATTCAAAATTTGTACGTCATAAGATTTTCAGACACATTCCTTTTCATCGGTCCTATCACCAACGTAAAGCTGTATTGTTATTAGTAGTAGTATGTTATTATTATTATTATTATTATGAAAAATGTTAAAACATAATAAAGATGTAAATGCCTAACTATAATTGGCATAACTTTGTATTGTGATGGTGAAGTCCGGTCACCAACACTTTTTGGCAAGGACATCATTGGGGGGGGAGGGGAATAAATGCCCCCGTGAAGTTGATGGAAAATCAACTATTTATATGTATGTCAGTAGTACATTTGATGAAATAATATATCTTTATTCATCACTAGGAGTTTAGGACAGCAGAAATAAATACTTGAGTAATTTATCATTTTAGCATTCTATATTATTCACCCATTGTAATTCTTGTCTAAATAGAAGTTGGATTGATGAAAATAATTCGTGCTTAAACAGAAGTTGGATTGATGAAAATAATTCTTATTAAATAGAAGTTGGATTGATGAAAATAATACTTGTGTAATGTTGTATTGATGACAGTTATCATGAACATTGGTATTAATATATGCCATGTATATAAAACAGTGAAACGATTTGTTAGATCATTTAACCACAGTTAAATGATGCAATATGTAGACTAAATACAAGACTTAACAAGCTGGTCAAGTTCCACCCCCAAATCCCCTGATAAACTGAACGAATTCCATTTCCCTCGTTTTGGTCCAGTGGTGAAATATTTTTGTGATAGTCACTTGTGTTATTATGAGAAGTGAAAAGAAGATGGAAGGGGCAGTGTTGTATCAATTACATTTTAAATGTAATTCAATTATAATGCACTCTAAATGTAATTGAATTACAATTACAATTACTTGATTGTGAAAGTAATTGAATTACAATTACATTTTGATTGTAATTCAGTTACTAATTACTTTTCAATTATTCCTTTAAAATTGGCAAAATTAATTATTTATAATTTTTTAAATAGGCCTAATTTTTAATATACTCTATTTTTAAACTAAAGCATCCAATCGACCAATGGCCTGTAAACTAATAATATAGCCATTCAATTGTATTATAAGTTTGTTAAGTATACAAAATACGATTTACAATTATGATCCATTAAAACAAGTCGAGTTTATTTGATTTTTAGTAGAAGTTTTTCAAAATGATAGTCTGTTAGAGAACTCAGTTGATTGTGCCTGGGTGAGTGAGTCAATTCGTCCAGCAGTGCTAAAGAGACGCTGGAGCTGAAGGCGGAAGCTCTGTTTTCTATAGGCAGCCGCAGTACGCTAGCTAAGAGTGAGTGCATGACTGCATGGATAATCTGATAATGAAGGTCAACCCTTGCCTTTGAGGTCTATCAAAGTGTGCTGTAAGATTGTAAGAGGGATGTAAGGATAGAATAATGTTGACAATTATGTTGCCATACAAACATAATGCAGAGCAGTTTATTCAATTAAACGGGTTGCCCGGGTCAACCCTGCAAGCTGGCATCTTTACTGACTTTATGAAAGTAATTTGTAATTTACACTTCATTCAATTACAAATTACATGCAATATTGTAATTGAAATACAATAACAATTACTGGACTTAAAATGTAATTCAATTACAATTATAATTACTGAACTTCAACTTGTAATTCAAATGTATACGTAATTCAATTACATGTATTTCAATTACTGAACAACACTGGGAAGGGGGAGGGGAGAAGGGGATCGACCACAACTTATTTATGCATCATGGGTAAAGTGACATTGCCCTTGCTTACTATGGACTAATAAATGGAAAACGGTGATGGACTTAATTCCTGTAGCGCCACTCTTTCCTCGTATACCACCCACCATAATTATGACGTTCCTTATTTCTTTTCAGCAGACGAACTCTACCAGTTGTTCTTCGTCTTTTACGACGAGGGTTTCGACGTCTACGAACCCGGCCACTGCCACATACATCACGTCGTCAAGGGTGATTTTAAGGTAGCACCACGAGATGTTAATGGCCAACCAGTGAACCTCTGTGAGTCGTCTAATGAGACAAATTGTGTCTGGGGCTCAGCCGTCAACGTCAAGAACAGGTTCATCTACGTCACACAACCAGAGATGAATCGCGTCGTCGTCGTTGAAGTACAGGACAGATTCAATCCGGTCGAGGTAGGCTCTATACGATGATCATTCAACTGCACGTCTTCCAATCGGTGTTTCTATACATTGCAACATACATGTATATCAGAACCCCTTTTCTAGCACACACGTGGGACATGAGAGCCGATCAGGTAACACACACGACCTGCTGTAACGCTATCATGGAGAGTACGGCGCAGTGGCGTAGCATATAGGTTGTGCAGGTTGTGCAAAGCACAAGGGCCCCCGGCGGCACAGGGGCCCCGGCGGTCAGACCGTCAGAGCGGCTTTCCTTCAGAATGTAGGCCCTAATCAAATCAACTTAGCCAAGCCCAGTTAGCTACATCGGTAAGAACGTAGGCTGCGTCTCATGCTCCTCTGTGCAAGAGAGCGTGCGGATGGCCTTTCGCTTCCCGAAGGTGGCTTATTTCAGAGCTGTAAAAATCTCAGGCTAGAACGGTCCGTGCACGGGGATCTGAAATGACTTGGCGCCTATTAGAAACGGGCTAGTGCTTTTGAATTGTTGCTTTGAGTCATCGACTGCCTACGAATTATGGCACTCAAATCTCTACTATTTATTCACTTAAATCTACATGTACAGCGTACGCACTCTGTAGTGGACAAACCAAACAGCGATTTCTCATCCTCATAGTTCGTTGGCTGCAACGTTTAGCCCTCGGTTGCCTTCAGCACTGCTGGATGCCTCTGACGACGAACTGTAGGCCTATGCAG
>JACEVL010000045.1:950000-995000 GCA_020284085.1 Aporrectodea caliginosa | reverse complement strand
GAACGCCTTCCAACAGACATCCGACTATGGGTACGTTGTGCGAGGAGGAGGAGGAGGAGGAGATGGTCGTCGGCTGGTGGGTGTGCATAAGATCGATCTGAATTCGATGAAATACGTCAAAAGATTGGATGATGTTGAACTGAATGGATGCATTCCCAATCGCCTCGCATTCATCCCACTTGGTTCGTTCCGTTCATTACTACATTATAACTAGTTCTATTATTTCTATTATTATTATTACTATTATTATGAACATGTTTACGCATGCAGAGTCACACAGAAATGCGAATCTTAGGCGAGGAATGTCAAAAACACAATACAATACAGAATGATGTAAGATTGATATTTCCGTCCTTCCAATGGTTCAGACTTCAGAAGCACACTCGACCATACGACAGAACGAACGTACATGTAAATAGCTTTTTGAGCACCGTTTGCCTGCAGATGAACGTGCTGCTCTTAACGAACCATAACACCAAGTGTTACATCATTAAGGTCCTCCTCCAGTTGCTGCTGCTGCTGCTGCTGCTGGTGATGATGATGATGATGATGATGATGATGATTACAACTAAGCATGTGATTCTGACCCAGATATACGATAGAAGGCCATCATCCATATAAGTTCCAACAGAATAACTGTGGTTCAGAGAGTCATTAGCAGTTACATCTACTCTGGAATGGCCACACATCACCAACTTGAGAGAATATAGTGCAATGGTGACTATCGACCAGTGATATTTTCGTTAACATTAAAACTAAAATTAGAAGTAAAAATAAAGGATTTCGTTAACGAAAATTAGAAGTAAAAGTAGGAATTATTTTGGCTTCAAAAACGAAATTAGGAATTAAATTATGAATTATTTGCAGAACTAAAAGTATGAATGAAATTAGGAATTATTTTCAGAAGTAAAATCATTTTACTTCTTGTGGTCCTTAGGCTATATTATAAATTGAGATGAAGCAAAGGGTGAAACGTAAGTCTAACAATGCAGCAGATATGCCAGCGTCGCTGTAGGTCCAGAAAATAGGAGATTACTTGTTAACGTCAAAGCACAGTTTCACCTGCACTGCAGAAATTTAAATTTCTCAACATGAAACTTAAGTCACAAGCAACATCAACATTAATTTGTCCAACAGCTGCATGCAGCAACCAAGACTGTGTAACAACTCAGATGGATCGTTATTTGGCAGACATAAGGGAGAATGATACTAGGAATCCTCTTGCTTCCTGGAAGGAAAGGCAAACTTAATTCGTACCGCAAAATTGCACCATTGCAGATGATCTATTGTCGGCTCCAGCCTCACAGGCCTTTGTGGAAAGAATTATTTTGTATGTGGAATCTTGACTGATGGACAAAAAAATCGCATGAAAAAATTCTGGAAATGAGAGTGTTTTTGAAATTGAACAAAGATATCTTATACGTGCATGTATACAGTAACGTTCAAATACTTTTTACTGCACTGAAATTAACAATTATTTGGAAAACTAAAATAAGAAGTAAAATTAATTGAGAACTAAAATAGGAATGATAAGTAAAATTATTTGCGAAGTAAAAATTAGAATTAGAAGTAAAATTCAAGGACATAGAACTGAATTGAAACTGAATTAGGAATTATTTTGAGAAGTAAAATATCACTGCTATCGACATTTGGATCCATACAACTACTATGCTGTATCAGAATTTGCATTATAATGATACATGTTACAAGGAGGCTTAGGTGTACCAAGTGAAAGTACTTGGATTTTGCAAGTACACCCACTCGAAGTAAAAGTCCCTAAAAACTGTACTCAAGTAAGTGTACTAAATTACAAATCCCAAAATGACCAATGTAAAAGAAGACCAGACATTTTGATCGAGGATTTGCCGTTGATTGGATCAGATCAGATTATGTGATGGAGTCTTTGTTTATGCACAGCTGGAAAGATCTTTGCCAGCTGTGGCCGGACATAATTATGAGCGATGCGGCCTCCAATATCTTCCTGCTTCACCATCGATTATGTCACCGACAAAGTAGTGGCAGATTCTGTGGTGACATCATCATGTGGCGATCCGTACGTTTCACCCGATTCAAGACATCTTGTTATCATCAAAGACGACAGAAAGAGTCTCCGTGTTTATCGTGTTGATAGATGACGGTAGGTTTCAAAGCTACTTTGTCGTACGATATGGCAGCCGATTGTGGGACATAATTATGGTAGCCAATAGCGGGACATAATAATTATTATGGTATACCAATAGCAGGACATAATTATGGTAGCCAATAGCAGGACATAATTATGGTATACCAATAGCAGGACATAATTATGGTAGCCAATAGCAGGACATAATTATGGTAGCCAATAGCAGGACATAATTATGGTAGCCAATAGCAGGACATAATTATGGTATACCAATAGCAGGACATAATTATGGTATACCAATAGCAGGACATAATTATGGTAGCCAATAGCAGGACATAATTATGGTAGCCAATAGCAGGACATAATTATGGTATACCAATAGCAGGACATAATTATGGTAGCCAATAGCAGGACATAACTATGGTAGCCAATAGCAGGACATAATTATGGTAGCCAATAGCAAGACATAAGTATGGTAGCCAATAGCAGGACATAATTATGGTAGCCAATAGCAGGACATAATTATGGTAGCCAATAGCAGGACATAATTATGGTAGCCAATAGCAATAATTATGGTAGCAATAGCATAATTATGGTATACCAATAGCAGGACATAATTATGGTAGCCAATAGCAGGACATAATTATGGTAGCCAATAGCAGGACATAATTATGGTAGCCAATAGCAGGACATAATTATGGTAGCCAATAGCAGGACATAATTATGGTAGCCAATAGCAGGACATAATTATGGTATACCAATAGCAGGACATAATTATGGTAGCCAATAGCAGGACATAATTATGGTAGCCAATAGCAGGACATAATTATGGTAGCCAATAGCAGGACATAATTATGGTAGCCAATAGCAGGACATAATTATGGTAGCCAATAGCAGGACATAATTATGGTATACCAATAGCAGGACATAATTATGGTAGCCAATAGCAGGACATAATTATGGTAGCCAATAGCAGGACATAATTATGGTAGCCAATAGCAGGACATAATTATGGTATACCAATAGCAGGACATAATTATGGTAGCCAATAGCAGGACATAATTATGGTAGCCAATAGCAGGACATAATTATGGTAGCCAATAGCAGGACATAATTATGGTAGCCAATAGCAGGACATGATTATGGTAGCCAATAGCAGGACATAATTATGGTATACCAATAGCAGGACATAATTATGGTAGCCAATAGCAGGACATAATTATGGTAGCCAATAGCAGGACATAATTATGGTAGCCAATATTATATTGCTATTGCTCATATTATGTTTTGATCAGAGTTTGGCATAACAATAGTTGTTGTGTTATCTTAACAGTTTTATGTTGTAAACCATTGGTTACATGAAGATTATTGCTATTTTTCATTAGTGATGAAATTTTGATTTGCCCTATATATATATATATATATAGGGCCTGCATGATCTCTCAGTTGCCTATGCTTACTGGAAATTGTGTATGAATGGACTTCAGTTGCTAGACATGCACCATCTACATATAGGTGCATTAGAACTCTTAAATTTAGGCATTGAATAAGACTGTGTACGAAAAGTGTTCACCTGATGATCCTGCTCAATTGCTGTTAGATAGCAATTATAGTTGATACACTTTGCCATTTATTCAGCCATGTATGTTCTTAGCGTTGGACACTCCTCGGAAGCTTGATCTAATTTAGATCCTACAGTGTACTGGTATATAAATATATACTGATGCAGCGACTCGCACAGTTCTCGCAGCTTTCGATTGATTGTGATCAGCTCGAGACCTGTACTACTTGTGCACACTGTATTAGAGACACTCTTAGGTCTATTACCTGCGTGCTATGTAATAGGTGCTTTCATAGCAGATGTTGTGAACTACCAGATAACTACAGAGATGCAATTGAATCATGGTATTGCGCCCGCTGTATTGCGGATAATTTCCCGTTTAACCATATTGCAGAGGAGAGACTGTTTTTGGAATGTTTAACTGACCATGTTGGTCCATTTTGTAATATCCCTGATGATCTTGAATTGAATTTGTTCCCAGATGTCAGTGAAAGCCGCTCTTTGCTTAATAATGATGACATTGACCCTGACACTAATTATTTTGAAGTGAAGCCATATAATAGCTGTTATCTAACCCCTGCTTCCGCTGAACTGAAATTCTCTTCATCCTTGTCTCTGTTCTCAATCTTGCATGTCAATTGTAGAAGCATTCTGTCCAAACTACCTGAAATACATGATCTATTACATCAACTCCCAGTATCTATCCTTGCAGTAACGGAGACGTGGTTGAATGCTGACAATGCTGACCAGGTGAACATACCGGGGTATCATTTTATTCACAAACCTAGGGTTAGTGGCCAGGGTGGAGGTGTTGGTGTGTTCATTAAGGAGGGCATCTCATCCCATAGATGTGAAGCACTTGAGAGTAAACTGGCTCATAATTCTTATGAAGGGCTTTTTATACAAATCACTTTGAATAAAGAAACCACCATTCTAGGCACTATTTACAGACCTCCTGGTCAGTGCTTGGATGATTTCTCTAATGAATTCGAACAATTATTATCCGAAATTGTAAATAGAAATAAAAGGGTGATGCTAGTGGGCGATTTCAATGTTGACCTGCTTAAATCTAATGATCATAAGGCAACGAGTTCCCTGTATGGCTGCATAACAACTTATCACCTTTTGCCAGCCATCACTAAACCTACTCGAATAACTCCCCATTCGGCCACGTTAATTGATAACTTATTCACCAATGCTTGGATGAATGTAGTTGACTCTACAATTCTAGCCTCTGATATATCTGATCATCTACCAATACTGATTACTTTTGACTTTCAACACCTCATGCATGGCAATTCTTCCTTTGGGAACTCAAGGAACTTTTCTGAGGAAAATAAGAAGAAATTTCGAGAGTTACTTTCCAGACAGAACTGGACAACCATCACTAGGCTGTGCAGTGACGGGGACGTTAATACGGCTTATAATCTATTCATAACTCAATATAAAAATGTTTATGACAAATCCTTTCCACAAAATTCAGGGAAGAGTCGAAGTAAACTAATTATAAAAAAACCTTGGATGACGCGGGGCCTCCTTAAATCGAGTAGGAAAAAGGAGCAGTTATATCTGAAATATATAAAAAGTCCTAGTGAAATTAACAGAAACAAATTTGTAACATATCGGAATAAATTTAAAACAATTCGAATAAAAGCTGAGAGATACTATTACGCGACTGAATTTGATAAGTGCAGAAACGATCTTAAGAAAACCTGGAGCCTAATAAGATCGATAGCTAATATGGGACAGCGCGATACAACCATTGAATCGCTTACTGTCAATGGCACTAGGATTGATGAAGCGGAAACTATAGCAAATAAACTCAACAATTATTTTGTGAGCATCGCTCAATCTTTGGATGACAAGATACCTGACTCTCTGGGGACATTTATGAAATATATGAAACCCCTCCATTGCAGTCCTTTGGTTTAATTTTGACATCACCTAGTGAAATCTTAAACCTAAGTCAATCCATACGCACAACGCATAGCAAGGGTATGGACGATATTGACCCCTGTATTGCGAGCTCTAATATTGACTGCATTGCCGAAACGCTTGCCGAGCTAATTAACTGTTCCTTCACTACAGGCGTCTTCCCGCAATCCCTAAAAGCTGCAAAGGTAATACCAGTTTATAAAAAAGGCGAAAGAAACAATCTGACAAATTATCGTCCGATTTCAATCCTTCCTTACTTTTCAAAAATATTTGAAAAAATAATGTATAATAGACTATATGACTTTGTAACGAAAACTGACATCCTTTTCCCCTCGCAGCATGGCTTTCAGTCAGGTCACTCCCCGTATATGTCCTTGTTATCTATGCAAGATAGAATCTCGAATGCTATAGAAAATAATGAATATTCCCTAGGCATATTTTTCGATCTGGCAAAAGCTTTCGACACTGTAAATCATAAAATCCTATTGCATAAATTAGAAAATTATGGTATACGTGGTATGCAGCTCAGTTGGTTTGCCAGCTATTTGGATGGACGCCAACAATGTGTCGAAAATAACGGCAAACGCTCCACTTTAAAAAGTATTCTATATGGAGTTCCTCAAGGTTCTAATCTAGGGCCTCTGTTGTTCCTCCTCTATATTAATGACCTCCCGAATGTTTCCAATCGTCTGTTCTTCATCTTGTTTGCCGATGATACGAATGTTTTTTATTCCCACACTTGCATAAACACCCTGTTTCAAATCGTAAACGTGGAACTTGCACTCGTTGCCGAATGGTTTAGAGCCAATAGATTGTCATTAAACTTGGAGAAAACTAATTATATCTTGTTTAAATCGCATAGGAAAAAAATCCCTCTGGGTCAATTCGAGTTAAAAATTAATAATAATTCTCTTACAGCTGTTGACTCTACTAAATTCTTAGGTGTCTACGTTGATTGTCATTTGACATGGAAAGAACACATAGCCTACATTGCATCAAAAATAGCAAAAAATATTGGAGTGATAGCACGGACTGCATACATTTTGCCCTCTAATATTAGAATTAAACTGTACTATTCGTTAGTATATCCATACCTCTCGTATTGTAATATAGTATGGGCTTCCACATATGCTACTAGATTACACAGATTAAATGTTTTGCAAAAGAGAGCTGTCCGTCTGGTTGCAGGGGTTCCATATGGCTCTCACACTGCTCACATCTTCACAACCCTTAAAATTTTAAAAATTGACCAAATTGGTATTTTTCAAATTGGGGAATTTATGTATCGTTTTGACCGAAACCTTCTGCCTTCTATTTACAAACATTACTTTCAACTCTCATCTCAGATCCATCCGTATTTTACTAGAAACTCTAGCTCTTATCGCCGCACCTATGCCCGCACGAATACACGTCTCTTCTCTATTAAATCAATTGGAGTAGTGATCTGGGAAAAAATTCCTATGGAAATTCGCTTATCCCCCAGCATCTGGGTATTCAAAAAGAAATTACGCACCTACCTTATACAATGTACTGTATTACAAACGACCTTGTCTGACCTTTCGCCTGATTCTTGTGCATGGTAGTAGACCTACCTAATCTCTACTTGTAAGCTAGTTAAGTATTTTTGTTTTATATTGTATATTGACTCAACAGTGTTGAGCAACTGTTTCAGTTTCGCTTTCCTTTTCTTGTTTTCCTGTTTTTTGGTTCATTTAGTTTCTTTTCTGTTTTTTACTTTAACATTCACTTGGTCACTGCAAGTATGTTTTCAATTATAATCTTTCATTAAAGGCCACCATTAATTTTCCAATGTAATCTGTAATTTGGTGTCCCTACTTAGCGGGATTCTTTATCCCTTTAGGGCCTCCTTTTTTGTAGCCGTGTTGAAATTTATATGTAAACCTGATGATTTTGTTAATTTGGTTGCAAAATAAACATGTTGATTGATTGATTGATTGAATAGCAGGACATAATTATGGTAGCCAATAGCAGGACATAATTATGGTAGCCAATAGCAGGACATAATTATGGTAGCCAATAGCAGACATAATTATGGTACATAATTATGGTAGCCAATAGCAGGACATAATTATGGTAGCCAATAGCAGGACATAATTATGGTATACCAATAGCAGGACATAATTATGGTAGCAGGACATATTATGGTATACCAATAGCAGGACATAATTATGGTAGCCAATAGCAGGACATAATTATGGTAGCCAATAGCAGGACATAATTATGGTATACCAATAGCAGGACATAATTATGGTAGCCAATAGCAGGACATAATTATGGTAGCCAATAGCAGGACATAATTATGGTAGCCAATAGCAGGACATAATTATGGTAGCCAATAGCAATAGACATAATTATGGTATACCAATAGCAGGACATAATTATGGTAGCCAATAGCAGGACATAATTATGGTAGCCAATAGCCAATAGCAATAGCAGGACATAATTATGGTAGCCAATAGCCAATAGGTAGCCAATAGCAGGACATAATTATGGTAGCCAATAGCAGGACATAATATATAGGTAATTATGCCAATAGGTAGCAGGACATAATTATGGTAGCCAATAGCAGGACATAATTATGGTAGCCAATAGCAGGACATAATTATGGTAGCCAATAGCAGGACATAATTATGGTAGCCATAATTAGCAGGACATAATTATGGTAGCCAATAGCAGGACATAATTATGGTAGCCAATAGCAGGACATAATTATGGTAGCCAATAGCAGGACATAATTATGGTAGCCAATAGCAGGACATAATTATGGTAGCCAATAGCAGGACATAATTATGGTAGCCAATAGCAGGACATAATTATGGTATACCATATTAGCAATAGGGACATAATTATGGTAGCCAATAGCAGGACATAATTATGGTAGCCAATAGCAGGACATAATTATGGTAGCCAATAGCAGGACATAATTATGGTATACCAATAGCAGGACATAATTATGGTAGCCAATAGCAGGACATAATTATGGTAGCCAATAGCAGGACATAATTATGGTAGCCAATAGCAGGACATAATTATGGTAGCCAATAGCAGGACATAATTATGGTAGCCAATAGCAGGACATAATTATGGTAGCCAATAGCAGGACATAATTATGGTAGCCAATAGCAGGACATAATTATGGTAGCCAATAGCAGGACATAATTATGGTAGCCAATAGCAGGACATAATTATGGTAGCCAATAGCAGGACATAATTATGGTAGCCAATAGCATAATTATGGTATACCAATAGCAGGACATAATTATGGTATACCAATAGCAGGACATAATTATGGTAGCCAATAGCAGGACATAATTATGGTATACCAATAGCAGGACATAATTATGGTAGCCAATAGCAGGACATAATTATGGTAGCCAATAGCAGGACATAATTATGGTAGCCAATAGCAGGACATAATTATGGTATACCAATAGCAGGACATAATTATGGTAGCCAATAGCAGGACATAATTATGGTAGCCAATAGCCAATAGCAGGACATAATTATGGTAGCCAATAGCAGGACATAATTATGGTATACCAATAGCAGGACATAATTATGGTAGCCAATAGCAGGACATAATTATGGTAGCCAATAGCAGGACATAATTATGGTAATATGCCATAATTATGGTAGCCAATAGCAGGACATAATTATGACATAATGGTATGCAGGACATAATTATGGTAGCCAATAGCAGGACATAATTATGGTAGCCACAGGACATAATTATGGTAGCCAATAGCAGGACATAATTATGGTAGCCAATAGCAGGACATAATTATGGTAGCCAATAGCAGGACATAATTATGGTAGCCAATAGCAAGACATGATTATGGTAGCAGGACATAACTATGGTAGCCAATAGCAGGACATAATTATGGTATACCAATAGCAGGACATAATTATGGTAGCCAATAGCAGGACATAATTATGGTATACCAATAGCAGGACATAATTATGGTAGCCAATAGCAGGACATAATTATGGTAGCCAATAGCAGGACATAACTATGGTAGCCAATTGGCTACATCACTCGCTTTGTACTGCAGAGAGGATGGATTCGAACCTCCCTTACTGTTTGGGGACCTTGGCCGAGTCCTTTACTCAAAATTGATCAGTGCCATTGTTTGAGGCTTGTTCATGAGATAGTGACAGTGCTTAATAACATAACATAACATAACAAGGGTTTTACATTTAGTCTGTGTTAGAACCACTGCAATTAACCTGGAACATGATTAATAGCCCAATTTTCCTAGCTTCTTCTTAAAAGCTGTGATAGTGTCCACTGAGACAGTACTATCATCCAAACTATTCCACAAATCTAC
This sequence comes from Aporrectodea caliginosa, assembly GCA_020284085.1. NCBI lineage: Eukaryota > Metazoa > Annelida > Clitellata > Crassiclitellata > Lumbricidae > Aporrectodea > Aporrectodea caliginosa. The sequence goes on along the minus strand of JACEVL010000045.1, from coordinate 985,033 downwards.
AACTCTTGCACTGAAGAATTTCTGCCCTAATGTCCCTTTTGGTTTCTTAAATAATTTATAACTATGTCCCCGAGTTGCCTTATTTGGTGCTAATTCAAAAAACTTCTCCTTCTGCACTGCCTCCTTTCCAGTAATAATCTTGTAGGCTTCAATTAGGTCTCCTCTGCTCCTCCTTCTCTCCAATGTTGTTAGTCCACACCTCTTCAACCTTTCTTCATATCCCAAATCCTTGTAGCCCCAAATCATTTTTGTAGCTCTTCTCTGCACCTTTTCCAGCTTTTCCATGTCCTGTTTCAGGTAGGGACTCCATACCTGGATGCAGTATTCCAACTGAGGCCTAACCAGTGATTTGTACAACCTCAATATTGTATCCTTGTCTCGGGTGACTATTGTCCTTCTTATCATGCCTAAAGTCGAGTTAGCCTTTTTTGATGCTTCAGCACATTGCCTTGAGGGTTTTGCACTCTTGTGCATAATCACTCCCAAGTCCCTTTCTTCCTCACTCACTTTCAACACCATACCCCCCATTTCATATGAAAACTCGCTGTTTCTCTTCCCCATATGCATCACTGAGCATCACTAAATGCATTAAAAAATAATAACAGCAGGATTGTAGCCTGTGTTAAGACGAAATGTGGGCCATTGCTCTTGCAAAATTTACAGTCTACCTACGTACTTCCTTCTGATTTAACGTAAGGGTTGAAGTCCATTACTTTACCTGATTACATGACTTTTATCTTAGCTTTACTTTACCCTGCTATTCCTTACTATGCCTTGCTTTACAGCACTCTACTCAGAGTAACTTGACTGTCCTCTGACTAGGTTCCGTGGATCTTGCATTTGATGAGGTTGTTGACGTGCATATTGGCGACGTGACGTTCTTTGCGACAGAAAGGGGTTATGATCTGTTTGCGAAGGCGGCCGCCGCAGACCGATCAGTCATTCTCTACATGAATCTGGAATCAGGACATATGGAAACCATCAAAGGCTCGTCCTCTTCTTCTTCATCAACAACAACACTAATCTCATCGTTTATAACTCCGCTCTAATCCATCTCATCAACCGTAATCGTAAATTGCATCAGACCAATTCAAGGCTAACTCCTGAACAACAGTTTATTATTATTAATATTAGGCTATTATTTTTTTTTATAGAGTCCGTTTATTTCTTGTGACGTGTCAGTAAACGAATCTGAGGCACGAAGCAATTAAAAGTGTAGAACTTGCTCAAGGTCCTATTAAACACAGTTAGACCTACCATCTGAGAGGAGTATAGAGGCTCTCTGCATTAGAGGCCGAGCGCTCTAACCTTTCAGCTACCATTCCAAGAAAATGAACAGTTGGTGGTCGTAATCGTAAATTTACATAGCGCCAGTTCAAGAGAAACTCCTCAGAAGCACTCATAACCTGACAACAACAAACCACGATCGAAAAGAATGATTTTCAAACGCTTGCGGAAGAGGGGAAAGAGAGACCAAGAAGTTCATCATATTGTTCTTTGCTGAGTTTATCATTTGTTTTCGTGACAACTACCTTCTTTAGCTAAATTAGCTTGGAGACGGTTCATTCCAAAAGTCATTCACTGACTGTAATTATAGAAGTCGAAGTCTTTTTAGAATGCTTTCAGATAATTACGTTGTTTTGAGTAATAGATTTTAGATGATTGTAAGATAATGACATGTTAAGTGCTGTTTCAGACTGTGCTCCTGTTCGTAAGTTTTGAGTGAACGCGTTTTTATAGTAAGCTTATAGATGATGTTTAAACGGTTTTAGCTCCGTGCTTTCTTACAAAGCATTGTTAATTTTTGCAACAGAGGGCATTGGTCAGTGGAAGTCAAGTGCTGACCATTCACTGCCCAGCAACAGTGGACGCTTTCTACCAATCGTCAGTGGTGGTGTCTTCAGCGACTACCTTCTGACACCTTCGACTGACGCGTTATACGTCATCGACGCCAGACGACGACAAGTCCAGTGTGAGTGGCAGGACGTCAGACATGCGACTGTTGTCACTTGGGTCCAAGTCTGGAATCGCTGAATCAGTCAACAATGCGCTCACCGACCCGAATTGGGCCATAACGGGGTCAACGTGTATGTGGGTCATGTCAATGCATTAATTTCACCTGCCTTTGTCACTTGTCTTAGCTTGCACGTGTTGTATGGTTGTTTCTTTGCCATTCTGTTGTCTTTTGGGTAGACTGTGTTCAGCGTCCCTCTGTTCTAGTCGTTGTAATGTGTCCACTTTACACATGCTTTGTGAGCTTGATATGTGACTATGCTGTGAGTTTCTTGCTAAAAGTGTATCTTTGCAAAACGAGTCTTTTTTCTAAAGTCGAGACTAGTCAGCATATTTTCTTTCTTGAACAGAGAAGGCCAACGTGTGACTTTCTTTTTTGTGGTAGTTTGTTGTTTCCTGATAGACTAGACTTTCCAAATAGGAAGCTTCATTGTGATGCACTCTATAATTATAGCAGGACCCTGCTGGTATTTGGTGATTTTAAGGACTCACAGATGTGGCATTATAATGAGATTCCTGTGTACTGAGATTATAATTATGTTTTGCAGTTTGATGGTGTCACTCGAGAAAACCAGTTATTGAAATTTTGATGGATGTTATATTAGAGCCCAGCCAGTTCTGTGGAGATTATCTGCTGGGGTCTGATATACGATCGAGGTTCTGCCGACGGGTCAAATACTCAAATATACGCATGAGATTAATTATTTGTAAAAGGCTGGATAGTAAAGTTACGATGGAGATTACTTTAAGTTACTTGCCTTTGAACGCATGTTGGATATGATGCAACAGGACAGATTTTGAACAACTGGAGATTATTTGAAGCTGTATTGGACTGATTGCAGTTCATCGATGGCATTCTTTATGAGATTTAGCTTGTTAAAAGGAATGCTTTTGTAGATCGTGTAATTTTGACATGCTTTAAACAGTCACTGGGGTAAACTTCTGAATGACCGACGAGGGGCCAAGAAAGACGACTGCCTGACTGCCTCCCTTCCTTTCCGTTTTCAGTTAAATATTGACCTGCAGCAATATCGTCTTCTGCTTTGTGTTCTCTGGCTATGAACGACGCTACTGGCTCAGTCAGTCAGCTACATTGGTTAGGGCCCATGTATGAGCCTGTGTTTAGTTGCAGTTTGCATACCAATGTTGGCTTATTTAAGAGATTGAGCACGGTCTGTACATGGGGACTTAAGTCGTCTCATGGGACCCATTCAAACAGGCAGTGGAGGATCTCACCCAGTCAGTTCATTGAAAAATGAGCATGGCCCGACGAGGCCATGCACCATTTATCAATGTTTTAAAAATATTGTTCCACAAAAGCTGGGCCAAGAGCGTTGTCAAGAAGTTTTCGGGGTGAGGCACCATACAAACTAAACTCGGATATTGGTAATAACTTGAGCATCGTCTGAATTGTGCGTGATGTTAGGCTAAGTAATGACTATATTGCCATGGAACAAAACGGTTTTTATTTGTAATTTGAACTCGAACAGACCGGTTAAGGCGTTAAGCCATAACAACAAACAGAATTTGTCAGCGTTGACCGCGTTAGATAAATTATGCCGAGTGAAGACTGGGATTGCAATCCAACAGTTTGTGCTGTAATAAGGCTTAGTTAGCCCTGTGTATTGCGTAAATCACTGATGTAACAGCAAATGACGCACTGTTCTTCAATTACTGTTCTGAACTGTTCTCTGGTTATCAACTGATAAATAATGACAGCCTGACTAACATTTCCTTTCAATTCGCAATTATTGTATCCAGTTTCAGATGTCTTGTGAAAATAGTCAGAGGTCGTCCGTAAAAATGATGTACTTTGGACCCTCCTCCCTCCCTCCCTGTCGTTCACGACCTCTGTCTCCTTTGCAGACGTTCGCAACTATACAAGATCACCTCTGTCGGTGGTTGGCTGTTTCCGTGTCTTCTCGGATTTCCTGTTGGCATTTGACCAGCCTCCAACCAGGAATTTCGCTTAGTATAGCAACGACAATTGACAATACAGCTTGGCATTATACAAGTACATTTACTCGGATTATCATCGTCAATGGCCTGCTGTCAGTGCCCATCTCCTCCAGACAGTTACCATGGTATAACTGTCGCCTGTAAGACAACCAATCCTCTCAATTTTACATTACACTACACCAACATATTGGTTTGGTAACTTAGAAAAACAACTTACAAATCGTAACAACAAAAAGTGGAAATACAGATTTTTATTTGGTCAAGAAATGCAAGGCAGAAAACAGCTCTGGACCACAAAATCTACAAATAACCCATGTACAAAATATTACTGATGTGGCTCCACCTAGCAACAAATTTTGGATTTTTTTGCAAAAATACAACTTACATAAATTGACAGGAAATGAAACTACCTCCAGCCTGTACTGCTCACTTGGAGGGCATTTACAGGACACCTCTACATACCACTGAAATGTGACTCACGAAATGCCTACACCAGTTGGTGCATAAATGTCCACAAGGCCATAAAATATGCTAAGAGACAAAAAATTCTGACAGTGTTTTATATAAATTGCTAAAAAAGAAAATAAATATCCCACATATGCATAATAATACTGTGTGCAGAAATAAATTAAACCTTTCTATCCACTTTCTTATAATTATCAACTTTTAAGAGCCACAAAATCTGTCTTTTCTAGTCAACAACCAAATACTGACTGCTTCAAATGACCGACTATCTGATTATTTATTTCTTAGCCAGGCAATTAGCACTGCACTGTTGCAGTGAATTTAAGGTTAAATCAGTGTTTTTAATTAGCAGAGAGCTTTCGGTTGTAGAAAAATTTATGTAGAACTACACGGTGAAAGACAGCAGCAGCAGCAGCACTGTGCCACAGTCAAACAATAGTCGTCGTCACTCACTAATGGAATGACAACAGGTAATGACAGCAGTCAGTTCTTATTTCACTGCTTATTTACAGAGCGCGCCAGTGCTACCTAACTGGTCCTGCATTAATTAATTGGTGGCACCAGCAACTGCGTACGAAGGACTCCTCCACCTAATACCATACCACATTACCGACTGCTACCATAAACAACCTAGAGAATACACCTGCACCTTAGTACAGGCCGATGATACTTTGGTCAGTACTACAGTGGTCGTCATACACAAGTTCTCTGATTATTCTATTATTATTACAACACAAACTCATTCGAAGAATACTTCCATTTTAACACGAATTCTGATATAACCCCATCGGGGATATGGACCCAACAATAGTGCAGCTTTACAAAATGACCTCATCATGCACAACCTTATTATAAGACAGAGAGGTAGGTCGACAGTTGAACAGCTTTAACTCACTGCAAACCATGAAATGAGCAAAGATCTAATTTAAAGCTAGAATTTAGATAGGCTCTGAACTTGTCAAAGGCACTCCTCCAACGTCTCAGTATTACACACAGCAAACCTAGTCAAGATAAAAGTTGGTGGGAAATATCCTATCGCAACAAACAACCCTAAAACCTAACAACAATTTACCTTTAATATTCAAAAGAAACAGAGCTTATAAAATCTAACTTTAATTGAATGCGCGTAGATAACAGCCTAATAACAATTTACCTTTACTGCAATATTCAAAGGAAATGGAGCCTAAAAACAATATCCCTTTAACATGCAAAGGAAATGGAGACTAATAACAATTAACCCTTAATGTAATATTCAAAGAAACAGGAGCCTGATAAAATTTACCTTTAAGTACACAAAGGAAATGGAGCCTATTAACAATTTACCTTTACCGTAAACTACAAAGGAAATATAGCACAACCCAGAAATTCCAGTTTTTGTTGTACTGCACTAGAGCGTTTTCTGTATGTTTACTGAGGTAGGCCAAACTTCAAGAAATGTCACAATGGTTTGTAAAATGTATTTGGTTCCTCAGAAGCTATGGACAGCATTAACTTATCAGATTACTAAAACAGTGAGAGTTCTTACAAATGAAGGCATGAACATCAAACATAAATAAACGTTGCCAGCAGATCCAGAAAACAGTTTCTTGCTTTGTCAGTCAGCAGAAAAAAACTCCGGTCACCAGAAAGCAGTGTGAAATAAAGTTAGGAAAACACCAAAAAATAAATAATATTCCTAATTACAAATGGTACAGAAAACGAAACAAAGAAAAGACGACAGTCGGGCGGTTGGTTGGTTGGTGCTGCTGCTGCCTTCAAGAAAACATCGCAGATTCAAGGTCCAGCCTGTGCCACGGTCTGAGTTGCATGGCTCCAACTCTGAAACGAAAGAAAAATTAAACATTACTCGTTAAGTGAGCAGTTTATTAAGTGTTTACTTAAAACAATCAAATATATTTAAATTCTCAAGTTAAGTCAAAAGTTAATCAAATTCTATAATAGCTTGTTTATAACATTTGCTTTATTTGCTCAAAGTCAACATTCCCACTTATTTATCATAATTCCTCTGGAAACCAAAGAAAACTTAGTATCCTTTGGTTAAGATGTCACATCACTATTTTAAATGGTCTGAAACTAAAGAAAAATACATGTTCTGATATAAGTGACTTATTCATCATAAATGCTCTGAATACAAAGAAATCAAACATTCTCTGCAAAAGTCAAAAGTTAATTAGCAAAGCTCCATAATTTTTGATAAAATTTGGTTGTCACAGGTTCGCTACAAGTTTTGACAAATATTTTGGCTGAAGAACAAAGACAACAACAGCAAACCTTACATCTCAAACTGACAAAATATTCTCAATTTCACACAATGCATGATAATTTGAACCTTTGTCAAATCTGTTCAGAAATCTTTAAAACTGCTTTAAACACAAATGTTGGTGACCACCCACACTCCCACAAAATGGTCAGAAAAGAAGACGAGGACTGAGGCGTCCTTTCTGTTATTCGCAAGAGGCAGAAATGCGTATGATGCCTTAGCGACTTCACGGTGTTGCAGCCTGGTCTTCCTGTGGACAGTGTACTCATTTTATACCAAGTGTGCTACGGGGCACCAGCATAGCAGAAATATTACCCTTCTGTCCTGCTGGTGACATGAACGCTGACCTACTACGTCAGGGAGAATAGACCAGCTGGTTAACCCTGTTGATTATCACAGAAAATGAAGTAGATGAGAGAACATGTCAAAGAACATTTCCAACCAACAGCCGCATTTTTTCTCTCTGTCTGTCTGACTGGAGGAACCACTCTTCTTCACAAACTACAGTCAGCTGGTTTTCAATTAAGACGAGCATCTGTAATAACTCTTTGCCTAATTAGAAGCTGACCTACCTGTACTGGTGCCAGCATCATGTTCTGCTGCTGATAGAAGGCACAGTTGTACGGTGATGATGTAATGGGGCTGAATGGCGGATGGGCAAAGTAGTTGCGATATAGTTCGCCCCTCGACGGATACGACGAGGCAATGGCAGTGGTGCCAGGCAAGACCTGCTCCCCTCTGCCCATTCCGCTGTACGACATTTTTGATGGATGCCAAGGCTCTGAAAGTTCATTCACACAAAATAACCGACATGATCCAGGCACTGGATAGCCCGGATACCCGACCAATTGAAGGGTGCACCCGGGTCGCAATCATACGCTCAAAACTCGCCAAAGATGATCATTACAGGCCGATGGCTTTGTTAGTCACCGGTTGGTTCAGTTGAATAATTTAGTCTGTGATGTAACTAACTGGTTGAATGTCAGCCATCAGTGATTAATTGGCAACGAATATATATATAAAGAAATTTAGTCTCTAGGAGGAGTCAGTAGCAGAGATGGGTAACTAATCGACTAGATTCTAATCAATCAGACAATCAGCTAATTCTAATTCAAGCTGTCGCTTGATCCTAAGTCTAATTCTACTTGATTAGCAATCTTCAGCTAATTCTAATCGTAAAACGATCAGCTGTTCGATTAGATCAACTTTTCTCTATATGCTTCTCACAATGGCTGCACAGGCGACTGGTGATAAAAATTATCCTGAATTTGTTGAAACATTCCTTAATAATACTGAGACAAAAGTGGTATCGAAAGGAAGAGCAAAATTAATAGGGAATTGTAAAAGATGCAGTAAAATTATCAATGTTAATTGAAAGGCAGCTTACGTATCGTCAAACTTCAAGATGACGCTCAAGTTGACAAATTAAGGACCGACTGCACGGCACGTCATCTAATTCTAATGCTATTGATTAGCAAATTTCAGCAGCTCATTCAAATTCTAATCGATTAGCAATTTAACTAATCGTGCCCATCTCTGGTCAGTAGAGACTGCTGCTGTCGCACTGGTCAGTTGCAAGACATCTTACCTCACAGATGCCTCTGCTTAACTAACTTTCTATTAAATCACAAGTGCATCAGACTCACATTTGGCTCGTTCAACAATTTAGACAATCATTGTGCAGTGATGAGTAGTCGGGTATCCAATCAGAATTGACTCGGGAGCCAAGCCACATATTTTACCAAGCTTTGGAATTCTCTAGCCTTCATTTTCAGCAATATCCCCAGCAACTTGTTATATTCCTGTCCATCCAAGTAAAGTACTAACCAGGCTTGATGTTGCTTAAATTTCCTGCCAGGCTGCCAGCGTAGCATCAACACTGTGCGGCAGACGATTTTTAGAAATACTGAATAGCTGCTGTGCCATGACAGCTGTCTTATTTAGGACCATCCCTTATTATTCTACAAAGATAATTCTAGAAACAGTCAGACAAGAGGTCAGTTGTTGGCGTCGTCATCTGTTCAGTAGTGCACAGGGTCTCAAATCCAACAATTGTATGTTCCAGTCGACTGAATGAACTCCATAATCAACGACCGGGACGCTTCGTTTGCTCAATTGTCTTCAGACTTATTGACCTTTGTGCGTGTATCAAGTGTAATAAATAAATGCATAGATCTACATGGAAGGTTTGAACGCATAATCAATCAGTCAAGCCTCATACCTGGTGAACAAAGCCACGGCGCGTTCAAATTGTCTCCTCCTAGCGGCGGCACATACAGCCCGTCGTCAGCGGCAGATCCTGGCAGAGCGAATCCTCCGTCTCGGCTAACGCCGCCGCCTGGACTCGAATCGGGGATATCCACCGCCACGGATTCGAATGTGCTACCCAGCCGAGACATCGAGTAGGAAAACTCGCCGGCCGAGCCGTCTGTGCTCGGGCATCCGGATCCGTCTGCAGAAGGATCGACTGGTGAGCGGAGGAGATGAGAGCCACACGGCTCCAATGACAACATTCTGCCGATTCTGTTGCCAGAAGCTTCTTCGAGCGGCAGAGTGAAGACGAAATCTGGAGCGTTTGGATTCAGATTGCTAAACGTCTGCACGGTCAAGAGATGATCCGGAGGAGCAGCAGAACGATCATAAGCTGCGCCTGGTAATGCTGCCGAAGAGGAGGACGAATGAGCCGACGGGAAACCAGGAGCCGACAGCGGACGCTCCAACAGAGGAATGTGAGCATTGGATGAATCGACGCTGAACAACTGTGATGCCGTACAGCGCGATGGATCATTTTCTTTTGCACGTTCGAGTCCTCGCCCAGAGAATGCTGTCGGCCAGCCATATCGCCCAGTTGGCATGTAGCTGCATGCAAGGTCAGCAGCCTTCGTGAAACAGGCGTCTCGCCCGTACATCGCTTTTGCATTGCGATATCCGGGTGCTTTCGCAAGGAGCAACTGATCGATGGCGCTGCGGTTGGGAACGATCGGAGTGAGCGTTCGGCTCGGCATTCGGATGGCTGCGGCACGCGCAAAAGTCTGTTTGGACGAGTCCTTGCGTGCCAAGAGCTTCTCCAGAGGTTGTCCAAGACCGTGCTCAAATAACGAGTACTCACCAATGAGCAGGTCCTGAGCGGGCGAGCAGCGCTCTGAGCAAGGGTCCGACCGTTCTGATGCAGAAGACTGGATGCTGTCTGGATAGTCTTCGTCGTTTCCACCAAAACCATTGACCTGGGGAACGTGAGGAGAGGACTTCTCCGGAATGGCACTGTTCATGACGCTTACAGCTACAGGCGACTGTCCTAATTTTAAGTTCGTTTTCAATTCCTTTGAAGTCGTTACTGGTTGTGGTGGAAAATGCAACGGCGAGCCATTCTTCACCTGCGGAACATTTCCGCTTTTAGCACTGTCCAAAGAAGACTTTGAGTCTTTCATCAGAGCCGAGATCATGTTCGACGCAGCCTGCATCTGTTCCAAAGTACCTCTACACAGACAGACAAATGACTTTATTAATAGCAGTTCAACTCAGATTTTCATAAGGATAACAGTCACGCCTTAACAGTCAGGCGAAATCTTCCAATCACGGCTCAAAACACTCCTTTTTCAGTTTCTCCTGTGAGTGTTCAATGTCTGCATTTCTGTAGAACACAATTTCCCTTCTATTTTAGAATTTGTCTCAAAAAAGAAGAGAATCATAATAAGGCCATGCATTATATATATATATGTGTGTATATATGTGCGTATATATGTGTGAGTGTATATATATATATATATATATATATATATATATATATATAAAAATACACACACACACACATTAGAGCATATCTGAATCTAAGAAAGTTGAGATATAACATGATACATAAATACATAAGCTGTTGAAGGTGGGGCAGAGGCCATGCCTCCTCCTCCTGCATCTAAGTATCCGTCGCTGCTAAGCGTGCTGCGGTGGCAACCTCTCCTTCTGCTCTTGCTGCTCTTGCACAATGATAATATTATATCTAATTCAATTCTCGACTGACCTCAGGACAAAGATCGTTTCCCTTGGGTTGCTTGTTTTCTCTAATTCGATGTGAGCTCGCGTCACCTGACAGATCGCCTCCAGCTTCGATCCGTTTGATCCAAGGATATGACTGACGACACTCGATGGCACCACCACTCGCTTAACTCTGTCAACCAGACATAAACAAAATGAACTTCCAAGTGAAACATAAATGCCAAATAAACATTTAACAATTGTTCAGATGCAGCCTCTCTACGGAAATCAACTTGTGAGAACCTCAGAAGATCATTACAGCCCCTTCCAAGTCATTCTCGAAGGTGCTTCTCTCCCGCTTGAGGCACAGTAGTGGCCGATCGATTAGAGCACTCGGTAAAATGCAGAGTATGAGGGTCAAGCCGCAACTGAGACGGTTACCGAGTAGGGATCTTGAGCAAGTCCTTCACGCACAGTTGCTCAGCATCATCGATGTTCTGTCATATGGTCGCATGTGCACTTCTCAAAGTTGAAATGAGGGCAACATCAAATGCAGCAGCTGTATTGTATAGCTTAAACAGAAAGAACCAAACTATTCTGGCAGGGTATCTGCTGGTTTGGCTCTGCATGTGTTGCGAAACCCTGTCGGTAACTTCTCCATTTATCTGAGCATTACTGCTAACAGATTACATTTATTCCTTAACAAACATCAACATCACTTACACTACCACAGGCAGCACTTCCATGAGGCATAAAAAGCCACTGTATCAAGTGTCCAGATGCACGCACGCACAAATACACGCACACACAAATACACGCACACACAAATACATGCACAAATACATGCACACACAAATACACGCATGCACGCGCGCACACACACACACACACTACGAGGAACTACTAATTACTAAGAAGCTGTGACAGGCAATCAGAGAAAAAGAAGATGAGAAAGTCTCACTTGCGATTGACTTGGATCCATTTCTCAGCAACATCTCTTTGTTTCTGTTGAACTGAATATGAAGACACATCGACCAATCGACGAGCGATGGGTCGCACAACTGGTTCGTCAAACGTGTCCCTAATTGCAGAAACATTCAACAGAATAACAAATAATAACCAATATCTCACTCAGTTCAGACAACATGATCGATGATTCCAGCTTTAACGTCAGTGCAACTCTAATATAACATGGAAAAAGGAAAATGGAAAAATATGCAAAATAAAATGGAAAAATATGCAAATTGGAAATGGAAAAATGGAAAAGGTTAGAATGGAAAAGGAACAAATGGAAAACTCAACAACACAGCATTGTAAAACCAAACAGAAACTGCTCAAAAGCAGAAACTGTTCTAACAATAATAGAATGTACTAAACAAACAACAAACTCTTCAAAAGCAGAAATTATTATAACAACAATGGAATATAATAAACTCAAAAGAAACTCCTCAAAAAGCCTGATCATCAAGTCAAACTGATTAATAAATGTTAATAGAGTAACTGAACAAATAAATTAATAAAATGATTAATAAATGTTAGACTCAGTCAACTGAAGAAGGTCCAAACATAAGAGAAGTTCTACAGATCCGGAGTTTAAATGCAAACGGATACAGTTTCAATAAATGCCAAGCACTGCATTTAAAGTTGCGGCTTAGTTATGCAAAAGGGCCTAGCGCAGAGAGCAATGGCTCAGATAGCAATGGCTCAGACAGCAATGGCTCAGACAGCAATGGCTCAAAGAGCAATGGTTCAGAGAGCAATGGTGAGAGCAATGGTGCAGAGCAATGGTGCAGAGAGCAATGGTGCAGAGTAATGGCTCAGAGAGTGATGGCTCAGACAGCAATGGCTAAGAGAGCGATGGCTCAGACAGCAATGGCTCAAAGAGCAATGGCTCAGAGAGCAATGGCTCAGAGAACTATGGCTCAGAGAGCAATGGCTCAGAGAGCTATGGCTCAGAAAGCAATGGTGCAGAGTAATGGCTCAGAGAGCGATGGCTCAGAGAGCGATGGCTCAGACAGCAATGGCTAAGAGAGCGATGGCTCAGACAGCAATGGCTCAAAGAGCAATGGTGCAGAGAGCAATGGCTCAGATAGCAATGGGGCAGAGAGTAATGGCTCGAAGAGAGCAGAGAGCAATGGCTTAGACAGTAATGGCTCAGATAGTAATGGCTCAGACAGCAATGGCTTAAAGAGCAATGGCTCAGACAGCAGTGGTGCAGAGAGCAATGGTGCAGAGACCAATGGCTCAGAGAGTAAAGGTTCACTTACAGAGCGTTAACTTCGTTGGAAGATGAAACCTGAATGTGGTCAGCGATACGTTTATCTGCTGGCATTCGTTTTGTTGTCAGCTTCTGATTTCGGATAGATGTTATTTCGAACGTATCTAATTCCGCCACTCCTACAGTCAGCACACCATCAACATCTTGCACAACAATCCACAGAAATTCTTCACTTGGACTTTGAGAAGCAACCATTCATTCATGCTTTATGCATTACGATAATGGCACTGTAGAAATTATTACATTAGAGATTCTCATTATGTAATGTATCAAACACCTCGAGATCATGATCTTATATACAGCACATTTTAAGAGCCTTTAAATATACCCGAAAGCACGAGCACACATGTGCTCACACACACACACACAAGTATATGCGTATGTATGTAGCAACTGCATAGCGCACCTTAAGAAGATCACAACAGCACTGTATAAAACTCTTCACTCTGGGTGAGAACATGTTGGTTGGGCCGTGTGAATGTGGTCAGCAGCAGGTGGTCACTTCTTTCTCTATTCGATCACTGCCTACCAATGAACTTTGTTCCTAATGAATCTTAACACCAATTAACTAAGTAAGCAAGTATATTCTCTACTGTACCAACTGCATATCTGCACTTTGCCATACATACATTTAGGCTAGCAATTAGGCTTTGAGAGGTAATTAAAATTGTTATATTACGTGCCTAGATACATATTATATACACGCAAATATATATTCTATATAGCTGATCTAGAACAGTGTAATTAATGGCAGATTACAGAACATTACAAAGCAGTCTAAAACGCCATCTAGCTACCTGACGTGGACGTATATCCACCCGGCCAAACACAGTTGTTTTTCGCAGGATCCAATTTTTTATCCTTCTCCTTTGTTGAAGTCCGTCCTTTCGACTGCTCTTCTACAGAATGCCGCAACTTTGAAGACGTTTTACTTTTAACATTTCCTAAATCTGGTGATGCAATATCTGAAAGTTCATTCAACTCGTGACATGGACTGTTAGTGTGCTCTGGAATCTTGCTGTATGCAGCGTCTTTCTGCTTGTTCTGCTTCTTGCTTCTGCGACTAGACACGCACGACGGAGAGGAAGCGCTAGATGGGGGTTGGTGGTCAATGGCTTCTGCTTCAGAAAGTCTCTTGTTGTTTCCCACGGGAGGTGGTTCCTTTGTGGCAGTAGTAACCGCTGGTGCCTCGGCTTCTGCTGTGACTGCAGGCAAGGAACCAGTCTTTCGTTTCGAGTGCTTTCGGTTTTCTATTTGTTTTGACTTGCCTTTAGAGAAAACAAACAATCCATAAAGCAATTACCAGCACAGAAATTGACCAAGACATGAAGAACAGTGTAAATATAAACTTACACAATGGACAAATAACTTAATCTCAAACCAACCGTTTAAAGCATAAAGCATTTAAAGAGCAACACATAAGCAAGAAGAGCGTTGCACATCCACCAAGACATGCATCCATGGAGATAGACACATCCATAGAGACAGACACATCCATAGAGAAACATCTCAAGAAGAACACACCCATAGACATACACAACGTTCATAGAGCTACACCTCCACAGAGACACACACATACCCAAAGATGTACAGCTACTCTCAGTCTATATGTAGACATAGAGATAAACATGCAATGAGACAGATATACAGATACAAACAAGTGTATAACAGGAGTTAGATTCTTAGCTGAAGAAGCAACAGAGCAATCAAATGGTCCAAGCGGAAAGGCCATCACTTTGAACGGTCAAATTACTTGGATCACTGACAGACAGGTAGGACTGGTAGGTCGTCTTCCAATTAACTAAATTAAACATCACTAGGCAGATGCTGGCTTCGTCAGAGGTACATAAACTTGTAGTAATCGGTAACTTCTACTGTGCTGTGTTTAATGCACAAGGCATCAACTGATGGCACACCGAAATGAAGTAGCGATCAGGTCAACATCCAGAAGATTAATTTAGCAAAAACAGAGAGACAGCCTATGGTTGGTATATCAATCTTAAAAAGAGCATGTCTTAAGTTGAGAAAGAATTGTTATATACAACTGAGCAAAACAGACAGATACACGGAAAGAGATATTAAGGAGAATGGACAGATACACACAGAGATATTGAGCAGAACAGACAGATACTCAGAGAGAGAGAGAGAGAGAGAGATATTGAACAGAACAAGAACAGACAGATACAGGGAGACATACTGAGCAGAACAGACAGATACAGGTGGAGATATATTGAACAGAATGGACCAATATATGGAGCGTTCCAAAATCAAGACTGCCTGATGTTAGAAAGCATTTCATTGTAGCCTTCTGTCAGATAGCTTTGTCTCATAACTCCAAAATGCCACACCAATGTCTGGCAAAAGGCCACAGCAAATGTCTTCTTTACCACCACTGATATAGACGACTGATTCGGGGAGAACAGCAGTCACTGCTGTTGTTTAGCAGTGCCTTCAGCTAGCCATCAGAGGCAGCCATGCATATCAAGTGCCAGCAACTTCATTTTCTTAGCCTCGGCATACGAGGATCGGCGAACAGTCCTCTCCCTCACCGTCTGATCTTCCAAACCACCAGTCAGTTTACTCATTACAGTTCATAATTGTAATCGAGTATTTGTATAGCGCCGCTCAAGATCAGAGACGTTTCCAACCTGGGCCTTCACTGGTAAAGAGAGGTTTTCAGGCGTTGGCGGAACAAGGTCAAAAGAAATAGACAGAAGGTCGGGCCGTGAGGGAACTGGTTCCAGCTAGCGGGACCTACAATAGCAAAAGTTGAACTGGCTAGGGGCACAACTGGAGCCCAAATCTTTACACAAATCTCTACCCTGGTGGCAGCTGAAACTTCGACCTCTACGACGTCAGTCCAGCACACTGAAACTAGCAGAGCTGTGCACCCTCTGTGTGGGGAGATGGTTGAATGGCAACACGCAGGCTCGAAGATCCGAAGGACGTAGGTTTTATACCTGCCAGCCCCATAAAGTTGACTCCGGCTTTAACTCCCTATGGAGCTACTAAAATGAGAAGTAGGACAGATGGACACCTTGCAGGCCGCCATACAGTTAAATTCGACTCATTTTAAATCATCTGTTACTACTGTAATGTAATCTTACTGCATACTTTTCAGTTTGAGTTAATAAAAGAATGTTAATTACTATTAGACAATTAATACCAACGAGTCTTTCTGGCTACAGAATATTCCAGACATTACTTGTGTCTAAAGCCAAATTTGGAGCTCTAGGTTACCTTTTGGTGCAGTTCCAGCATCAGATGTTTCCTTGTGAGATTTAGTCTCCTGTTTGACAGAATCCACGTCCAGCTGGAGCTGTCCTCTTGAAACAGCTGGATTAGGACTCTTTTTCGCATCAGACTTCGTTGATACGGCGTATTGATAGCCATTGAGCTGCTTTACATCTCGAGACAAGTGGTCACTAGGAATGAATGGAGAATTTAGTGCAAGCGATAAGGAAGCTTCGGAAGTTGGAGATGAACTGTAGCTGTTTGGCAAACACTGTACATTGTGGCTTTTTAAAACCGTCAGAGGTCTTCTCCTGGAAAAGTGAAATTCACTGTTAATTATTTTATTTTTATATTTTTATCCAATGTTCATAAATGTCCTCAGGATTTAAAATAGCTTACGAGAATTGTTAAATGTCTGGGTTGGCTCAGTTTCATCACGTTCCGGCAGGGAAAGGCAACAAGCATTACAATGTGAATGTTGGATCACAACTGAGAGGTGATGGAAAACATGGCATGATTCTCTTGCAACTTCAGATATTATTATTATTATTTCTATGATTGTTAGTATTATCATCAATGTTATTGTTCTGCTGTTCTTTGTTGTTCTTTCATTGTTGTTTTGGTTCTTGTCATTTGAAGTCGAAGTAGAAATCATCCCTCAGCACTTGACAATCTCAAGAATACAAAGAAATTATTATAAAACCATTATTTTTCAAAATGCTTGTACCCAAATAAAGCTGTCCCTAGTTTTCAATTTAAAGCTGTCTTTATATAAGAAGCCCTACTCAGCCAAGACATGTGTTAGAAAGACCGCCTACAACCAACTTAAGCATAAAATTAAACAAACACAAGCATGACCGACAGCACGATACTTTTAACTGCCCAACTTGTGCTGGAATTCATACACTGATACTACAAGACTGGAAGGATGAGTTGGCTCAGATGGTCATTGATGGTCAGTGGTCACTCACCCAAGATCAGCCAGTTTAGTTAGTTGGGCTTAACGGAGTTAAACTTCATTGGTCAACAGCACTACCACCAGTCCATCATCATCCATTCGCATGCATTATCATTACATCATCACAAGGATGGCTCAAAGGGGTGGCTGGCTAGCGCTCCCCAAACCATGCTTTCTGCTCGCAATCCTCAACATCTGACACTGTGGGGAGACAAGGGTGGCTAGGTCCCCGTCTAAAAAGAAACGCAAAATATCTCTGATCTCCGAGAAGAGAACAAAAGGACTTGCTTTTTGTAATCCTTATGAAGTTCATTGTCGTCGGAATTGTTTTGAAATTTTTCCTTAGCCTTCAGCTCTTCATCGTCTGGCCCTTCGACAGTCAATCCAAATGATGTTGGTGGCATTTGGCCCTTGGACGACCCTGTGCTACTACTGAGGAGCGACGACCGTTCCTCCTGTGGCCATGCCTCCACATCAACAGGCACGCATGACGAAGAAGAAGAAGACAGTGCATTCGCCACGTTGTTTCTATGCGTTCGGCTATTATCCAACTTCTGCGAGGGGCTCTCCATCTGCACACATCGCTTTAACCGTTCCTGGAAGAAAGATAAACATATCAACATGTATTCATTCGTTCATTCATTCATATCGAACATTTATATAGCGCCCCCTCAAGAAAACTACTCAGAGGCACTCTGAACTGCAGCACAGCTAAAAGGAATATGATTCAAATAATATTACCAGCAATGACACATGACATATATCTGCATTACCACAGAAATGAGTCATACAAATACAGGAGGTAGCTTTGAGAGGTTCTTAATTGGTGCTGTATAAATAAACATATACATACATACATACAGACATACATACACACATACCTACAGTCCTACACACAAACATACATACAAACATTCATACATTATATGCATTGATACACACACGCAAGAGACTTTCCTGAAACGCAGCAACACATGCTGAAACAAAATCATAACTAAAACTGATGAATAACGACCCCTTTCATTTTAACTTGCCAAAAAGAAGTCCAAGACTGGCATAGCTACTAGCAGCCATGATAACAAATTCACAACGTTAAACAGGTCGAGGTAACACACTGACTTACAAGTTTCTACTGAAACACCATAGAAGCGTAAAAGTTAAAGGTAGCACACGTGTCAACAAGCTTCTATAGGAACTCCTTAAACTGTGGCCAGAAGTTGAGTGATCCACTCAGGCACCAAACCCAGGACTATACACCCATCCTACACAACACCATTTTAACATCTCAACTTGCACTGAGAGGCAGTTACCAAGCCCGAATGAATTGGCTGAGTTGGCTTGATAAAACGGCTTGATAAAACAATGAAACAGTTAGACAGCTTTTTATTACAGATTCCATTGTATGGCATTAAAGTACGGAATTTAAAAATGTTCAGCTGTTTGGGCTTTACTTATATTTTGCATGAGTTGGTAACAAAAGTGTAAGCTAAAAATACAACAGTGACACACCAGGAGAATCTTTTCTCGTAAGCTGCACGCACCACAACAAAAGAAGAAACTAAAAATAGCCATACAATAACTGCTAATCATTTTCTCACAAGCAGTAGCATGGCTTGCTAATCAAACAACAAACTTAGCATTAGCAATGCAACAGCTACACATTCTTTCTTACAAACTTAAACCTGTTGATTCACAACCAAACAAGGAACTGAGGCCAACAGTAGCATAGTGCATGATTCTAACATTACACTGGTAAGAAAGTACCAGTGCTCATTATTCAGATTTTATTTCTAAAGGCAAATAATTTACTTAAGTAGGTACAGTACATTAGAAGCTCATTATAATTTTATGTTAAAAAACAGCTATGAAATAACCTTTTGAAACTATCCATTCCAATAAAAATCTTACCTATGACAGGTAGAACACAATATGCAAGGAAATCTAATTACATACAAAAAGCAGTTCTTAGATACGGTTTTTAACAGTTCCAAAATAGATATATCTTACCCAAAACAGAAGTAGAGGTGAAACAACTAACTAATTTATACTATATAAATTTTTTATTTGAATCAGTTATTAAAGAAGCTTGACACTTTCCTTAATTCAGTTTAACTAAATATATCTCAGATAGACAAACAGATGACACAGGCATAACCATGACAACAGCTATGACAACATTTGTGCAGAAATCAAAGAAGGCTCCAACCACATGAAACCTTGTAAGATCTGCTCAGAAAAGCATGCCTGAATAAAGACAGCAAAGACTTAGAGGAAGGATAATAAATCAAGCACAACAACAGGTAAATGCAGTCTTTGTTAAAAATAATATTCCATGACAACATCTAAATATAGCTTTATTACTATTTAATAACCTGTCTGCACTGTAAGACTCTGCTCTGAACAGCAAGGATACATCACAGCAGCAGAGACCATAAGCATAAAGTATTCATTTATTTCCTGTAAGGAGTATTTACAAAGAAAACGTGAGTTTTTGAGATCAAACCAACTGAATAGAGGAAGAGAATAAAAATTAGGTCAACCAGCACACAGTTTTCCCTTCTTGTGTATGCATGTGTGAATGCACAGTGTGCAAACACTTTGTGCATAATGTAATGTACAAGCTGAGATGAATGTATCCAAGTTTCTCCCTTCAGAATGCATTTCCTCCATTGACCTTGCTTTGGGTTGGATGCCTGGATTTGACCACACTCATCCTTGACTTTCCTCACCTGACAAAAGATGTCTAAGTCTTTTCTTAAACCTGTGGCCTGTCTAATTAGAGACCCATCTCAACTTGCACGGGTAATTATGTCTGCTGCTGTTTGATCCTCGTTTGCCATCACTGGTTTGGCATTTCTGGTCCTGCACTAATTTGGTTTAGTATGCACTCAATCAGTATCTTTATATAGTAAATAGGCCTATTCATCTAACACTTTGTTGACATGATTGTGGTGTTCCGCAGAGTTCCAGAAGTTTCGTGCTTGGTCCCATTTTGTTTAAATTATGCACCACACCAATATTTATTTGCTGGTATTAACTCACAGTGATATCTTTTCTATTGTGGTGATACCCAAATCTACATTTCATTTGACATTTGTTCTTGTGACTCGTCTGTGCAGCTGTTATGCACTGCCTCTGAGGAAGGCAGTCTTGGGTAGCAGTCACTAAACTCCTCCTTAACCAATCGAAAACTGAATTTCTGCTACTGGGCACTTTACTGCAGCTTAGACATTTGAATGGATTGATTAATTGAAACTGGGTGACTTGTTTGTTGTGCTTAATGATGCTGTGAAAAACTTGGAATATGCAATACTTAATAAACTTATTAAATTATGACACCTACGGGTATATGCTATGAAGGTCAGTTTTACTGTTTTAGGACAGGCAAACGTTTTGTGGCTTATAAAACAATGCTATTTAAAATCAGTCCCCACATCTAAAACTTGTCAGTATTCAATCAGGTCATCTCAGTCATCTTCTGCATGATTGTGTTTCTCTGGTCCTACAGAAACCTAGAACTGTTCTTGGAGAATGAGCTTTTCAGTTGCTGGATCTAGAATCTGGAATTCCCTCCCTGCATCTGTTCGTTCTGCTCAGTTGCTTATGTCATTTCATTCTCAACCTAAGACTCACCGTTTCAAATTGCTTACTGACCACAAACTGCCACTCTGTTTCTGCAGACTGATCTTCTGAACACCGACCGGATCACAGTTCAGACCGGATCACAGTTCAGTGTTGCTGTGCCATTGGTAATTAATGCCTCATGCGCTAGACACCAGCACGGTAACTGTTCAGAACAAGACATATTCTGCTCACACAACTATCATAGCTTCTCTGAAAATTAGTCCTTCTAATTTATTATAGCACCAATCTCAATATCTCAAAACAAATCATCCAACAATCGTTTCTCACGCTTTTAAAGGTATGCCCGCAGTGTCTACCAAATACAACATTTTAATTAAGAGTTTCCTATGGTGTACCCCACAATACAATTATACAATGTTAAATGACACGTTACATTACCAAGAAAACCAGAGTCCTTCACTACACCCACATAAACAATTCCAACTTTGCCCCATTTTAAAATACTGTGGCTACAGCAGTCACTTGAAATATCTTCCCTATCAACTACTCTGAACCAAGTTCTGCTTACAAAGGAGGACTGGGTCTGTGTGCCTGTGTATAACTGCGCTAGTGTGGCTCTTAGCATGTGTCCCTGTTAGCCTAGATCAGAATGTTATAAGCTCAGATCACAACCCACAATCCATTTGCCACTGACCTATGTTACAGAATGACCTGGCAACCAAGCTGCAGCACAAGCTCTTAGCCACAACAACCCTTCTAATATTGGCACATGTGTATGTCTGTCTGCTGTGTGTATATCTGCTGTGAGTATGTCTGTTTATGCTGCTGTGTGTATATCTGCTGTGAGTATGTCTGTTTATGCCTGCTGTGTGTATATCTGCTGTGAGTATGTCTGTTTATGCCTGTATGTCTGCTGTCTGTCCGTGTGCAACTGAGTGTCCAATAAAAGATCTAATAAAACTTCTATACCTAAAAGTGAAACTGATTCCTAAGGAATATGGTGTGGGGGGAAGTAGCCTTTTGAGAGAGCCGGCGGACACCTGTCCAGCAGAGGTCATCCCATTTGGAGATATGGAATGGTGGTCATAGGAACTAAGATTGGCCAGGACGATCAGATGTACTTGTCTAGACAAAGCGTATACCTGTTTGTCTTCCTATTTACACACCACAGGAATGCAGGAGGAAGACTGGAGCAGAAAGAGGAATAGAGTAGAGGAGGTGAGGATGGAGAGGAGGACGTAAGCCAGGAGTAGGTATAAGGCAGAGGAAGAGGTGGAAGAGTAAGGGAAAGACACAACTACAAGCAACATTTAAATCAATGTCTAAGCTCAGACAGAAGAATCTTGAGTAGTTCCTTGGGCTAATCTAATCCCAAGACGGAGCTAATGGTCTTCATTTTATTAGCCTCAGCATACAAGGGTTGGTAGAGCAGTCCTCTCCCTCGCCATCTCACCTTCGCTATGCACAGTTCACCTTCTCTCATTGTTATTTCAATTATGGTTGTTACAGTTACCTAATTTATGATTTTTCAGTTACAGTTATAGTTACAGTTAACTGCAATCAGATTTTTCAGTTTCAGTTATTTTTTTTACTTTTCAGTTATTATTTTTCAGCTTCAGTTATTATTTTTCACATGTCATGGCCAACACACTGACCACAAGTATTCTGAACAGTTACCAGAAATATTTACGCAGCAAATCAATACGCTTTAACGTATTGTCGGTTTACTTTACAGAAAACACGACGTTCCAGATCTTGCTCTGTTCTGCTTTCGTCCGCATAAATCCAAACTGAGAAAACAAGCTGAATATATGCTTGTGAAGCTGGCACGGATAGGAGGTCATATCCTTATATTTGCTATGCAAATGATTTAGAAGATTTGTCGCATTTTTTCCGACTATTAGAGTGCCACACTCGTGGTTTTCAGTGTCCTGCCAGCAACAGTGCGAACACAACATCGACTCGTCTGCGGCTTCATAAACAAAATATTCCCACACGCCACTTTCTACTTTTCGACCGCTATTTGGCTTAAACATTGTTCTCGTAGTCGTCAATTGTTTTACGGTTTAGCGCCAATGACAAAACAATGAAAGGAAAAGGAACCGGAAGTGAAATGAGCATAGAAAACTGAATGTAGACTAGAGTAAAATTACCATTAAAAAATTCAAAAAGTAAGTAAGGCAAAAACTCAAGTTTCATTTTCAAGTTAACTTTTGTTATTTTTCAGTTATAATACAGTTTTCGTTTTTCAGTTACTATTACAGTTTCAGTTATTCAGCATTTTTCAGTTACAGTTAACTACAACACATTTTTCAGTTATTTTGCTATTTCAGTTACAGTTTCAGTTAATAGAAATAACACTGCCTTCTCTTTTCACACTTGACTTTTCTAGGGAAGCAAGTAGACCAGAAAAAACGCCAGTTTCTGAACACACCTTGCTGCTCTGCTAACAGCCCAACCTCATGGCCGACAGTCCCGCACACTAACCACTACATGTTTGTACATCCAACTTCAATGAGAGTCCATCAAATTGAAATGACACCTTTCATAAGGCCAAAAAATATAGGTGTGTTTCCGGTAACAGTGGTTTTAAAATCTGGGTACGTAGGTAGGAAAAAATTTTTATTTTGTAAAATATTTTTATGCAATGCTGCATCGTTGCATAATAATAAACGAATATATCGTCATCATATTTCACCTTGCGGAGGCCAAACAAATATTTTTATGCAATGGAAAGCAATGTTATCAATATCGCAAAGGTTAAATTCACGTGTCAATAAAAAAATGTTTAATTAAAAAATAAATTTGTTAAAATAATTTGTTCAAAAAACCTTTCCCAGTCGGGCCTAAAAAAGTGACTCGGTCGGGTTACCGGAAACACAACATTATTTTGTTTTGGCCTAACTGGGTGTGTGCTAAATGTACCTTAAAAAACAGAAACAGGCAAAGCTAAAAATTAGTTTCTCCCAGTTCTCCAGAATAGATGTTTAGTGAGCACTCGGTAAAATTGTGGCAGCATCCATGTTGAGATGTCACATGCACTGGCACTTGTAAATTCATCTGACATCTCTTACAATAATACAACCCATGAACATCAACCTAATAGAAACTTGTGAAAACCAACGCCGTATCAGACATCAATCTTACACATAACTAAGTTGCTCCTACTCTTCTCTACTCACCAATTGTTGAATTTTTGTCCACTAAAGTAGAGGCAACCATCGACCCATGACCACCACCATGGCTCTGGGTAACTACTGATAGCACAGCAAGAGAGGCCCTGGAAACCCACCTGCAGGTGTTCCAATTAGAATGCTAGTGGATTAACCAGTAAATAAACTGAAGCAATAGGTTATCAGACAGGAGAGGTTAGAGAGAGAGAGAGAGAGAGAGAGAGAGAGAGAGAGAGAGAGAGAGAGAGAGAGAGAGAGAGAGAGAGACCTAGAGAGAGGAGAGACAGAGACAGAGAGAGAGAGAGAGAGAGAGAGAGAGAGAGAGCCATAGAGAGAGAGAGCCACACTGACAGACAGACCTAACGGGTGAGGAGAGCATTTGGACTTGGTCTTTCCCTCTCAGATTACATATCATTCTGGGCTAATGTCTGAAGCCTTGTTAGGTTCTGCCATAATGCCATTCCCAAGGGAGTCTCTCTCTCTCTCTCTCTCTCTCTCTCTCTCCTCTCTCTCTCTCTCTCTCTCTCCCTCCCTCTCTCTCTCTCTCTCTCTCTCTCTCCTGGCATAGGGATGGCGAACCTATGGAATGCATGCCCAAAGTGGCACTCATTCAAATTTTGTGTGACACACGGAATTCCGAAAACTTAGATAATACAAAATCACTGTAGGAATCCAGTTTCTTTTATTATGGACTTGATTGTAACGCCATTCTAAAACTGTCTTTGAAATAATGTCTTTCAATTAATTTTTTTATACTTTAACAATTAAAACCTAAATAAGAAAAATAGTTATATACTGCAAAATTCCAAGGGGCTCACAATGGTATTTTTTAAATGGTTTAGTAGCATTTTGGCACGCACCTGAAAAAGGTTCACCACCCTATCAGTCATAGGCTCCAGCCTTTCGTTAGCAGGGCCTAATACATGTATATATGAACCTGGACACTACCTTCATCAGTTTTTAAGCACCTTACAAAAACGCTGCCTGTGCAAGCCTAAATGAAGTTAAATTGATTAGAAACAGAAAGTTAACCAACAAGCAACAGTGTTCAGATAACCAGATGACAGTGTTCAGATAGCTAGATGAGTCACCAATGGCAGATATGGAGAGCCAAATGAATGGATTCCCACTAAAGCTGTAGGCCTACCAATTAATCGGCCATATTCATAATCTGGCCGATTAATTATTAGAACAATCGGTATAATTGGTTTCAGCAAAGATAATCGGTGCCGACATAAATTTTTTTTAGTTTTGGCGGCTTGCCACTCGCCAGATGATTTAACAATATCATGTACTGGCAGTCCAACGTCCACCTACTGACGGCCCTCTGTAGCCTGCGAAAATAAATATATTTATTAATCGAGACGAGCACAATCAGCAAAACACGTGCTTGCATAGGGATGTTAAATGGGTAATCAGAAATCTGATTATCGGTTTTGAAAACGATTACCGGTTTTTATTATTTACAAAACGATAATCGAATTCATGTTTAAAAATCATTCTCGTAGCGAAAATCATAAGAAAAGATTCATGCATTTGTACTCTCTATAGCGAGAAGGTTACTGTGAGAACAAACTATATTTGCAACAAATAAATGGTAGTTGCGTTACCACGGTATGGTACTGTGATGCGGCATTTCGAATGCACAACATCTTCAGGCATTTCGTAAAATTTTAACATTTTTGTGGCGGCAAAAAATGAAAATCAACATAAAGTTCACTTTTGGCGAACGAGACAAGTTAATTACAGAACCTTCTAAACACTTTTTGACGTCTAAAACGTCATCGAATGCCATAAATCCCAACGGCCGCCACCTTTGTTTATCGCCACTAAGTTGGGAATAGTAGATTTTCTACGAAGGCCACTAAAAAATCGATAAAGAGTTTAAATTATCGGATTTCTACAACCAATAATCAACAACCCTAAGTAGTATGGTATCTTTTTAATTTTTATAACTGAACATTTTGACTAAACAAATAATGAAATAATCAGTCTCATAATCGGCATCAGCTATTTCAATAATCGGCTGTATGAGGTATCGGCATAATCGGCAAAAAGTGATATCGGTATGTCAGCTCTAATTCCCACTAAGGACAGATAATAGACACGATGTTTGGAGTTCCTTGGAGTTCCTGGATTACATCGTCGAAGAAGGGGAGACACTGTGTTTTCGCATCCGTTTCCCGCTGGGTCTGTGGAGAATGACATTCTTCGCAGCCAGCAACTGCTCAGTAAGGACTAAAATATCAGACACAGGACTTCAAATGCCAGTGGAAGGCCAGATCTGCCAGTGACACACACACACACACACACACACACACACACACACACACACACACACACACACACACACACACACACACACACACACACACACACACACACACACACACACACACACACACACACACACACACACACACACACACACACACACACACACACACACACACACACACATTCAGGGCCAGCCTGAGCTATAAGTTATAGGGCATAAGGTCCAGTTTATCACCACTTGGCAATAGGGCATGGAATATCAGTAGCAGGATCAGCTTGGTAAGCTCAATAGCCATTCCGGAAGGAGTGTTCAGCTAAACTCTGTGGCATGTGCATATACACAACTGTAAATTCAAGCAATATATATATATATAGTTATATACTGCTGTGTAACTCCATCCAATACAAGGCACCCATCCTTCACAACTGCCAAACAAAGGCCACCAGTTCACAGTCAACACAGCAGGAGACAAGCCACTGTGTGCAAGTCTGGTCATGAGTGCAGCAAAAATCATGACTGGGGAACATGGACACGGAAACAAACTCCTCTCTGTCTGTCTCTGTCTGTCTCTTCTCTCTCTATCACACACACATAATAAGCATTAGGATGCCCTTTCTTTTAAAAACAATTCTAAACCTTTTAGAGGTCTAAAAGACCACTGGCAACAACATGCATTTATACAGCTTTCATGTTACCCTCCAGACAAGGTACATTTGCACTGACCATGTTATGTGCTGTTGGTCATAGGTTAGAAATGTTGTATCTGTGTCTGTATCTCTATCTGTATCTCTAATTCTCTATTTGTGCTTGTCTACGTTACGTTACAATATGCAACAGAAGCGACCGTCCCACTGAAACTGGTCGGTGAACTCGTTTCTAAACCTCTGCTATGTTCTTACTCCTCTTCTACCTCTGTCCTAACTAACTTCTTATCTGGCCAGCATTTACTTTTATTTTCTTTTAGTCGGCCAATATGAATTGATCTGATTTAATGTAACCGAAACAACTATATTAACTTGTAAGCAGAAATTGAAAATAAACGAATATTGATTGATTGATTGCATAGGGCAAAGTTTAAGACACTTCTTTTCTCCACAAGTTCTGTTTAACATTTTGTACTTTTTGGTTAAACAAATATAAGATTATGTGTGTTTTGAAACTAATCTATGTATAAAAGATACACAAAATCATCCCTACACATGTTTATATAGTATAAATGTGCATCCATACATATATATCCATACATATATATCGGTTTACGTTATAACGCTGTATTCAGCCATTTTCACACAGATTACGCGGCGTATTATTATTTATTTTGATCACTTCCGGTATTCAAAAGACAAAGATAGGTATGCAAATGAAGCCCTTCATTCCCTCTAAAGAATTGTATCTGTGTTTCTCTTCCAGGAAGACAAATGAATACGCTACAGACAAAAAACTAAGGGGGGAGTCCTTCCATTCAGCCATTTTTCACGCATGTTACTTGAGCACTTCCGGTTGTCTCAGGTCAACTCAGTGACCATAGAAATGTAGCCCTCTATAGAATGGTATAATTTGTGTCTCTTAATATTAAATGACGGATAAGATATAGTCGAGCTAGGGGGTGGTATCCACCCCCCTGGTACCTCGGGTATATTGGGTATAACTTTTTGAACGGTGTGAGATATCATCTCACATTTTACCTCAAAACGTGTGCAAATGAACCCCCTACAGCTACCTAAAAGGTCAAATTTTTATTCCATACGGAAAAAGTTTGAGATGAAAAAAACCTAGGGGGGTGGCAACCACCCCCCCCTTGGTAGCCCGAGGGTTAACTTGTAAGCAGAAATTGAAAATAAACGAATATTGATTGATTGATTGCATGCATAGGGCAAAGTTTAAGACACTTCTTTTCTCCACAAGTTCTGTTTAAATCTAACCTCAACGCGGGATTCGAAGATCCCTCTTGTTTTCTGCGTTAAGAGCAACTCAGGCCAGCCTACAAATCTCGGCTTACCTACATGTACATTGTAACTTCCATAGAAATGTAGTTCAAATGTGCAGGACATCAGAAAATTCGTGGTACTATAAGGGCTGCATAAGATTTTTGAAGCTTCTCAGGACTCCCAAAGAAAGGACCTTCCAGGATTTAGAAAAGCAAAGACCTTCAATAGAAAGCATCAGTAGACTTCAAAGGGAAGGTCCAGATGGCATTCTAGTACTGTATCTAAGTTACCTCAGATATGGAGATTTCAGTGGCAAAGGACCTGAAAACTCATCACCTCAAACGATATTGGCTCACATCCATGGCACCCTGATAAAAACCAAAATTTTTATCCCATCTGGCCCATAGAGCTTTTCTTGACATTCCTTTGAGGTTGATCACGTATGGCTAGAGCATAATTACATTGTACTTATTGACCTTTGTATTGACTCCCTGTGCACTGAAATCCCAGTCCAAATCAGAGCCAGCTGCATACCTCACCCTTTCGGACATGACTGTTAGATCCTGCCAACAAATAAATATCGCTGTGAGCAAATACTTTCAGGTAAGGGGCTTGATGTGGGGGAAACAGCCATCAACTTAAACATGATGATGATGAGTTCTCTGCCCGAAGGCAGGTCCATTGACTTTTATGCCACCCTCGGATAAGATGAGTGAGGTGGTTTCCCGTTGCCTTCCTCACAAACAATTGTGGGAAATTAACCAACTTCTCCAGGGTTGCTACGCAGTGGCTTCACGTAGATTCGAGCCTGCGACCCTCCGGTTATACAAGGCACAGACCATACCGCTACACCACCACGTCCCACTTAAACGTACCCAGTCTAATGAAATTTTTCAATTTCATATTCTTTCTCGGCAAAGGAAACGATAAACCTTCGTTCAACGGCCGGATTTTATGCTTTCGTAAAGGAAACGAAAACCACATCGTCGTCTATTTTGGTTTAGTAGAAAGGCGAACGTTGCTTCGCTTGGCCTCAACCGAAATGAAATGGCCGCGGGTCAGCTAAATATAAATCGACCCATACGACGATAGATTTACCTTTTTATCGGACGACAGATACTTTAGTATCTCGTTCACCCGAACGCTGATCATGACCACCTTCGAACTTCGTCCAACTGTTCGGCGAAAATGGCAAACTATTATCCGAAAAGCTGACAATTCAGAAAATAATCGTAAAATCCGATCAATCACTGTTTATCATTTGTTTTCGTTCTCCTCCTCTTCCGATGCGCGGGAGTGGGTAAACCGCACGCCATGGACTGTTAGGTTTTAAAGTACTCTTCATTGTCAACTTCAAAGCGACAATAACAGGTTCAGTGACTTTCGTCTCTACCTGAAAATATTATTATTTCTATCCTCACAGTATTTCAACGCAGCATCTTGAAGTCGCGGTACGGTTCTCACGGTTATGCTTAATTAAGGAGTTTACGATTAACATTGTTCTTATCCGATGTTACCGGCGTTTGCAGGCAGTTAAAAAAAGTACATACTTACTTTCTCTTAATATAAAGGCGTTTCAAACAATAAATCACTCCCTGAACGACCGATCTGTGGAACATTGCTCTAAATTCAACAGCACTATTTCGAACAACAAAGCACTGCAGAACACACGAGCTCCACCTTTCATCGCAACAATCTCACTCGATGCGATTATCCCTTTCGTACCGGTTGGCTTCGTCGCCTCGTTCTCGCACAACAGTCTCGTTTTCGGTTCGGCTGTTCCTGCAGCCGCCCGCCGCTAAAAATGAATCAAGGTCGCTTTGCCGTCAAGCAATCAAAATCAAATTCAGCGGCCTTGAGAGACAAACTTCTGTTCATTTTTTCGAATAAACATTTCCTTTGAAAGTTTTTGAATTCTGCCGCAAGCTTTACGCGCTTAAGGATGTTTATCTTCTCCAAATCTGCATAGTTTTATTTTGGAATCTTGCCAACGGTAGTGCAAAGCTCAGTCACTCCTGCCAATCTGACTAGGCCTATCACTCCGTGAAAGCATGATAGACAAAACTAAAGTGAACAACAACAAATTAACAACATTCTGGTTTCAACTACTGGGTATTCTGTTCTTCTAGGCCGTACTACTCAAATTGTGGTCCGCGGTTCGGTACCGGTCAGGTACCGAACCGGGCGAGTTCGGACTAAACCCTATAACGGAATTCTGAGAAGACAAGGAAACAGTCTATGGAAGAAACGAGTCCAGGGAGCCGGATACATGGCGTGGTTGGTTGGACAGATGGCATGGTTGCCTGGATAGATGGCGTGGTTGGTTGGACAGATGGCATGGTTGCCTCACTTGCCTGGATAGATGGCATGATTAGTTGGATAGATAACATGGTTGCCTGGATAGATGGCATGGTTTAATAGTTGGATAGATAACATGGTTGGCTGGATAGATGGCATGGTTAGTTGGATAGATAACATGGTTGCCTGGATAGATGGCATGGTTAGTTGGATATATAACATGGTTGGCTGGATAGATAACATGGTTGGCTGGATAGATGGCATGGTTAGTTGGATAGATAACATGGTTGCCTGGATAGATGGCATGGTTGGTTGGATATATAACATGGTTGGCTGGATAGATAACATGGTTGGCTGGATAGATAACATGGTTGGCTGGATAGATGGCATGGTTGGTTGGACAGATGGCATCGTAGGCTGGATACAGTGGCGGCGCCAGGTGGGGGATAGGGGGGGCATAGCCCCCTAACTGCGGCTCAGCCCCCCCCCAAAAAAGTGGGAAATCACTGCAAATCACAGGGAGAAGGGGACAAAAGGGAAAGGCTTGGAGCTTTAGCCCTCCAAACCTGAAATCCTGGCGCCTCCACTGGCTGGATAGATGGCATGGTTGAAGCTTTCGACAGATCCAAACCTGTATTGGCTATGGATGATGTGCATCTCTAACAACGGCGCCAATGACAACAACGACAATAATAATAATAATGAGTCTGATTTAATGTAACTAATGACTTTTATAGCGCCGTTATATTAATGTCCAAGACATCGGACTTCAGTTGATGGTGGCTTAAAGTGAAATAATCGCAACCAAAACTTACAACCATTGGAAAAGTCTGGTCAAAATCCGATAGATCAGAGAAACCAGAAGATAGACTATGGTGGGTGAAGCCAGATTAAGGTGGGTGAAGCCAGGCTGTGGTGGTTTTATCAGTCTTATCAGCATTTTGTCTTTCACTACAACTGGGCTGAGAACACTAGTTAATGAACAGAGGTATGTTGAAAGTCAGTTATATATAAACTGTACTAACAGAGCACCTTCTGTCAAAGGCTCCGTTAACTTCTGAGCCGTTAAAGCAATTGTCCACCGTGTCCCGATTTCTAAGCCTTACCCCAGCAGCATCTCAGCTACATTTGTTAGAGCATAGGCTGCATCTCATGCGCCTCCGAGTTAGGGAGCATGGGTTTGCTTCCCGATCCAGCTGGCTTATTTCAGAGATTTAAATTTCGGGCTAGCCTGGTCTGTGCACATGGACCTTAAACGGCATGGCACCCATTCACAAGGGCAGTGGTGGTGAAGGATCTCACCCGATAAAGTCATTGAAAAATGAACAGGGTCATTGAGACCATATACTTCATTCATTCATTTCAGAGATTTATATAGCGCCCCTTAAAGATTATCTACTCAGAAGCGCTCCCGACTCAACCCCGGCTAAAGAGAACAGTCTTCAGGTTAGAGAAGAATGTGGCCGCAAGGGCTCTATGCATTAGACGTAGATCCACAGGGAGCTCATTCCAGATTGCAGGGCCAGCAACAGAAAAGGCACAGCGCTGCATAATAGAGGTCCGTGACCGGGGAACAAGAAGCTCAACCTGCTTAGAGGAGCGGAGAGAACCACGGCGCTGGACGCAGAAAATACTGTAGCTATAGAAAAACACGAACATTTACATCCCACCAATTGAAGACAGGTTTCTCTGTCTCATATTGGTAGTCGTCAGATGGCACCATCGATCACTACGTCATACACAGCTGGACAACACTAAGGCTATTATTATAAAGATGCTATGCATGAATATTTCAGTAAATTAATCATTCTGTTAATTAGATTGTGTGATTGTGACAACAACTGGCCATATAAATGGCCATATACATACATATACATACAACTGCAACACTAGCAATCAATGTCAAGTTGGACATAATTTACTTTAACTGATTTAATCTAATTAAACTATCTTGCATTACTAATGCAAACCTGTTAATATGAAGTCATTGTGGGACAAGCCATGTGACACCGCGCATAAGGTTATTCTGCATAAGCGGTGTTGTAAAACGGACTAATGCAGAATAACCGACAGTCTAACTAAATCAGTATCTAAATACGCATCGTGTATTAAAGCGTGATACATCTCACCAAAACAGCGATAAAGATGAAAAGCCTTACACAGCATGTACTAGTCCCCGGGGGCCACCATACGCCACCGCCGCCAAGCCCTCCAGTTGCAACCAGTTGCTAAGCTATCGACTGTGACGCAGTCCCTGCCGCCGCTAAGCCCTAAAATCGTAACCAGTCACTAAGCTATTGACTTTGTTCACTTAATATATAAGCAGTTATTTCCTTACTACCTTACTGCCTACGTAGTAATGTACTACTTACTTTACTAGCTATACCTACTTTCAAAGAATCTATATTTAGCCTACACTTGCTACCAACAGTCAGATATTCTGTCACGTTACCTGACGTCACACACTTCTTTAATAGAAAATGGTGTCTGTTTGATACAAACGTCACATTGAAAATATGCTGGTTTCAGTGTCTTTAAACAGCGGTACACCTGAAAAATGGATAATATGCGTGTGAAATTGCGCTTTCGAAAGAAATCCGGTGTTTGGGCCATTTTCGCAAACTTTGCTACCTGTGATTTGGTTGTATGTCTTACTCACTCAAATGTGTCTGTCACCTTTCATAAATTCACATTGACAATTCACAGTCATCGATCTGTCCTGTGTCAGCATGCCTGCATGAAGTGGAGCCCATATAGAACCCATGTTCCCATATGCCATATTGGATCCGTACACAGCCAATTAGAGCCCATATGACATATAGGTCCCATCTACTGCCCACGGAAAATGACGGCACAATCAATACAGACTCTACAGTATGCCGTAAAATGCATTTTAGTGTTAGGTAACTAATAGACGTACCTGACTGCCTGAGAAGTCAATATTAAGTCGTTATAACAGTCGATAAGCCGAAGCGACAGTCAGTCGATAAGCAGGTGACTCAGTCAGCTGAGTCGCTAAGTCAGTCGCTAACTCTCCAAGTCAGTCGCTAACGCTTCTGTTAGCGACTCCGGGGACTAGCATGACTTGACTTGACCATTAATTGACTTGATTAACAGTACATCCAGATGTAAAAGCCAATATTTAGCTCTAGAGCACAGCTCTTGTACAGCGCATTAACTGATACGACGTGCAAAGCTTTGGGGATATAACACCACTTCACGTTAAGTGGAAAAGCGCATTATCCACGAGCGTGTTAATGAGTCCACACCATAGATGTAATCTGTACCACTTACGCAATTTAAATTACCTGTAATAGCAACACCACATGCACTGCAATACAGCAAGAAAATATAGAGAGTGTCGGTTATTGTTATCCCAATATAAATTTATATTATGTTCCCATTATAATTTTTTTATTGTTTTCTATTATGTTAGCATATATTATAATCATGTGTAACCATATCTCCACGTCAAAATAGCTGTAGGAGTACTTGGAGAATATCTGTAAGCATATGTAACTTTTAACAATGACAAATGAGTTCCCATGCCAATATCTATCTTCTTGACTGGCAACCAGTTTTCTCTATCGTTGCATTTAATGCCAACCAAATCCACACCTTGTTTGTCCTTAACAACTTCGGATTTCAAGAAATTTAGCATCATACAGTGAATGGAGTTCATTGAGTTTGTCGTACAGGATGTACACAAGAGATTCACTCCTTTGGAAGATTTATTGCTTATATATACATAAATGTACGAGAACACAATAATATTATGTGAATATATACAAATATAGTTAATTAACAATTGGTAATTAAATCAGAGGAATTAATTGATAAGTGTTTGTGACAGTTCAAATTTCCTAATTGAAAAATCCTAGCATCCGGCGAAAACCGATTTCCGGATCAAGACTCGGCCACACCCTATAGTTCTTACATGTTCTTATATCTTATAACATGTTCGTATATCTTATAACATGTTCGTATATCTTCTAACATGTTCGTATATCTTCTAACATGTTCGTATATCTTCTAACATGTTCGTATATCTTCTAACATGTTCGTATATCTTCTAACATGTTCGTATATCTTCTAACATGTTCGTATATCTTCTAACATGTTCGTATATCTTCTAACATGTTCGTATATCTTCTAACATGTTCGTATATCTTCTTCAGAGTGTTCAACCATACTCCTCTTAATCTGAATTGAGCAATTTCCTCTTTAATTGAATACTTATCGACTTAATTACGTCCGAACTTAATTAGCTTGTCGAAACGTTCGTCGACCTCTGTTCGAACATTTTCAGATAGTACTTATTAACTCCGAAATCGAGGAACTCTTCGGCCACGTAGATCCTATTCCTCGTGTCTCGGAAGTCACTGGCAATGGCCACCGGTCGATTCAGACCATCCTCCGCCGACAGAAGAGTCTCCGCTGTGAGATTCCGGAGATCGAAGGCTACCACCTTCTTCTGGACCTCATCGGCGACGAGCAGCCGCCCGTGGTTCGACCAGCAGAGGCCCGAGGGGTAGACGAGATCTCCCGGTGACGACCGATTCCCCGTCGGGTTTTTCGAGGCTCCGAACTTCGCGAGGGGGTTGCCCGATGAGTCGTAGAGGAAGACGAGACCCT